>BSBK01010030.1:0-174962 GCA_027943335.1 Chamaecyparis obtusa | reverse complement strand
GGTACAAGCATATATATATCTGTATAGCTATACAAGTGAACATGCAACAAGAAACAAAAACAAACCTAGGACCCAGAGAAGCCAAAGACGGCTATAGTATGGTGAAGGAGAAGGAACCTAAATGCAAGGGAAACCGAGAGAAGGCAAAGAGGGGAGGGGTGAAGGAGGGGAATCAAGGGTGATGATGGCTATCAAGAGTACCTAACAGGGGTTTCCAAGAAAGGTGCAAAGATCACCCATCATCTTGGTTGAGGTTGGTGGGATGGTAGTGAATTTCAATGGCCTCCTTGAGTGTCCTCCTGAAATAGTTATCCTCCTTGGAGAGAATTTGTGTGCTATCCAAACAAATATGGTGTTTGGTGGAGGAGGAGTGCTTAGCTAGAGCAGATTTGTGGACCTTATCATGCTCAATGTCCGCACAATGGTCGCGGATTCTGGTGTTGAAAGAGCGGCCCGTTTCACCAATATAGGGGGGTCCCACATGAGCATGATATCATATAGACTCCAGAGCCTAGAAATGGGTCTTTGGGGTCCTTGAGAGGTGGTACTGGTTCCTTAACTGAGAAAGAGGTTTGAAACCAAACTTGAAGGCCCTTTCTAGTTAAGATTTTTACAATTTTTTGGGAGATGCCATCCACAAAAGTGAGGGAAGAAAACGAAGGAGGTTGGGACACAGAAGGCTGAGGACCAGAGTTGGCATGAAAGAAAGACTTGGCTTGGTTAAGAGCCTCAGAAAATTTGCTTGTGAGGAATAGCCATTTAATTTGAATTCCTTTCTTATGTACATCTCTTCTTGTTGACAAAAAATCTATCTATTTAAGTAAATCAAACATAAATAAATAAATTTATTATTAAGTATAATTAAATAAAAATTTAATGAACATATATAATTTAAATCATTCAATATGAAGGAAAATACACATAATCCAAAGAAGAAAAAAATGTAATCTTTAACTATTACGAGAGTTTACCATTAAATTGGATGAAATAAAAATTTAAAATAATAACCAAATCACAACAATAAATAATTATCTCATTCAATCCTATAAATAATAATCAAATAAACCATCCTAACAACCCAAATTGACATCTACTACATTCTACTTCTACTTGAAGTAAACACCCCATTAATCCAACTATAGTTCAATTATTTAGGAGTATATGAATGGAATCTTGATTTATTTGCTTGTTTTGCCAACTTCTCCATACTAGTTCGTGGGGTTCTGTCGAGCGGAGACATGGATCGTAAACACAAGCAACACCACCGCAAGCACTGCGCTTATTTTTGTGCGCTTCAAACTCCCCATACTAAACGCTGAAAGATTTTGCTGAATCAAATGCAAAGGAAATTTTTTAGATTTCAACTGGATAATGGATTGGTAGATGAGATCGAGATGGAATACAGTGCAATGTAATGGGCTATTTAAAGAGGGGAGCCGTAAATTTACAGTAATACTTTGTAAAAGTTTTAGCGAAAACAACGCATTCAATGTAAAACACGTGACGGAGACGGTGAAATTCAGGAAGCTTTTCTAGATTGATTGGTTATTTGACCCACTATTAAAAAACAACCCTAATTTTGTGTTCGCGTCGCTATTCAAATCAAATCTTTTCGACTTTAAAACATAAGAACATAACAAAATTGATTTTTAGATAAGAAGATTTGACTAATTTCATTCAATTTTTTTATTATTTAGACATTGCTAACAGTTAGTTCTTGTTATTTTCCATATAAAATGATACGATTTTAAAAATACAAATGGACATAATTTAATGTGTTTTTTATCGATTGTTTTGTATTTTTGCAGCATTGTAGAGGTGAATTATGATACTCTAACCAGTGAAAATGGTGCGATATGCCAAATTGGATTTTTGTAAGGAGGTGTTCAATGGTACTATTTTGTTTTGAGAATAGCCACCTCCCTAATGGTTTTATATGGTTGATTTCTATGTCTTCAAAGTAGGAAGTTATTGAAATTCTTTATGTGGAGCTATTTTAGATATTATTACAATTGTATAAATATGTTAGATTCATTCATTCATTCAGGTCAATTTATGTAAACAATAAAGTATAATTATTTTGAATTAATAAGAATTATGAAATGAGAAATTAAAATTATTTCTTAAAACTAATTGTAAAGAGATAGGGCATGGTATTTATTTTGAAGAACATTAGTAAAGAAATAATATTGATGCTACATAAAACATATTCATCAATATTTGGAATGTAGTATCTTTGGTATGTTCATTATTTGAGAATAAAATAGACATAAATTTATTTTAGGTCAACCCAAAATGGTGCATGGTCAATCACAAGAAAGAAACTCTAATATAATCTAATAGAATTTTTGGCTATTGATGCAGGACACTTCGAACATCACCCATGATAGAATATTTTCTCAAATCTTTGTGGACATGGATATAATAAGGCGTCTGCTGATTGATATGACCTTCAAGATGGTTGATTACAATTGAGTAAAACCTCTAGATTAAAAAGGATTTCCTTTGTATTGTAGGATATTCTTTCAAAGTGGAAAACAAATGATCTAGAAAATAATAATTGACTACTAATCTTACTGGTTAGACTTATTTCACCATCATTATTTTATTGAAGCTCTTATATAACAAAAAGAACTCAAAATATCTCCGAGCAGTAAGGGCTTCTCCCTCATAGGATTCAAAAGCGTTGATGGGTTTGTAGTCAAACAATATCACTCTTAACCCAAATTCCTAATGAGGAGACATATTTACATCTTGGATCAACAAGAAAATTGTTTTAGTGGATGTAACTTCTCATATTTCTAAGGATGCAATATCTTATGATCTTATATTTAGTTTTGGGGGGAGGCTAGAACTATTCAATTTTAGATTTCTCTATAACATATTTGGGCTTATCAATGGTTGATCTTGCCCCTAGTGAAGATGCTAAAAATAGTTATATCACATCAATGGTTAAACTTGTTTCTTGTCTCATTCTTAACCAAAGCTTTTGATTTCTTAAATACTTCAAATACATCATATTTTTGGGAATGAAATAAGCCCAATAAATTTTCTAGTTACATCATCAATAAAAAGTCAAAAAAATAATAAGAGCCACCAAGAGAAAAGATACCTGAGTTATTCTACATACATTTGAGTGTACATCCTCTAAATTTTCATTCTTTCTTTCCTTCTCAACTATGAGAAATTGGACTCTCTTTAATTTCCATAAACACAATTTTTAGAAAAATCTAAATCAACTTTTTAAAAACCTAATAATAAATTGATTGAATGGAGAACATTTATCCCCTTCTCACTCATTTTCATAAGTTGATTACACAATAAAGTAGTATTTGTTCCTATGTATGCTAGGGAAATATAATAACTAGTAGTACCCATACATAAATATAATGCACCTACCTTTCTCTTTTTCTTATAATTAATGAGCCTTTACTAACCTTAAATGAATTATTTTAGTGAATATGGTTGTGCAACCTTAACTTCCCAATTTTCTTGTTGATGTTAAATTTCTTCTCAAATCAAGAACATGTCTCATCTCTTTCAACATCCATTGATTTCCATTTGGTAATTCTTTCTGTAAATTTCCCTATCCAACAATTTCACATGGTTCATCATCATCTAAATAAACATATCAAAAATCACCTTGAATGTACTCTAGAAAATTTTTTCTATAGGTTGTGGCATGAAAAGAAGCCCCTAAGTATAAAATTTAAGAATCAGTAATATTATCCAATGAAAGGATCAAAGAATCTTGTAGCATATCAGCTACTACATTTGTTTGTCAATATTTTCTTTCTTTCCATCCCCTTATTTTCCTTTTCAAGACCACCAATATTTTTCTAGATGTCCTTTCTTTCTACAATGCCAATGCTCTAAATTTACCCTTGTTGGAAGAACTATTGTAGTGATAGTAAGTGATTTGTAGTGATTTCATGATAAGTATTTGATTGCATGATGATTAGTTATTGGGTTGTCATTGATGTCAAGTATTGACCTAATGTTGGACTAGTATGTTGATAAGTATAAGTATGATGATCAAGGTGTTGCAATGAGTTTCAGTTATAGAAATCCTTATGAGAGACATGGGGATGTCTCTTAATGTTAAATGTATGACCACTACTATTGGTGTAGACCGGTATGAAAGTTATGATTAGATGAAGTTTGATAGTGCAACTGCTAGAATATATAGTGACGTGTAATAGGTGATTTGATTGGATTGTGAAATCTATGATGAGTTATGTAGCACGGTCACATAAAGATTTTGTTGATAGTATGTAGAAGGTATAGTTACAACCTCAACTAATTTGAGTGACTAGTGTTAAGGATAGGTGATCGGTGAGAAGATGCATATTTGTTGACAGGTTAAAGTGTTTATGCTCTTGAGTGACAATTTATAAATCTTTGATCAATGATTGGTGTTGAGGTTGTGGTGGAATGGGTTGAGGCAATCATGATTTGGTGATGTGTCTCTTTGATTAGAGGTGATTTTGTGCGATCACATTGTTTGATGCTATCATGTGGAGAAGATTCTAGAGGAATCATGTGTTTGGTCAAAATGTGTTTGAACCCTTGACACAAAACTCTACGTAAATCATTGTCTTGGCCACAGTGGTCTTGGATTTTTTTTTTGTAAATTTAATTTTTTTTTGTGGCACATTGGATCTAAGAAGGATATTTGAAATTAAAATTTAGGGCTTGATTAAGGTGGTGTACATAACAATTCAATATATAATGGATGAAGTTTAAAGTTAAGTATGTTGATCATATGTTTTGCAAGTACAATTGTAAAGTATAGTTCCTATCAAGCCAATGCAGAGTTAAGTGTGTCAAGAAGAGATTGTGTGCTTCATTATATCTAATCAAGAAGAGGTAGTGCTATTCTATAGATCATGCATTATGTTGTTCCCTAATAGTTACAACAGTAAAAATCCCTTAATTGGGTGAATCCTACTGTGTCCTTATTATAAATCCTATAACAAGGTGGCAAAATTAGCTTGTGTCTAAAGTCCTCTAACACAGATACTTTTAATAGGGTAAAGCTCCTAACATGAGTAGAGGTAAATCCCTTAACAGGGTATCACCTAACAGTTTTGTTGTAAAATCCTAGCAGGGTTGAGCTCATCATAGAGCATACTTTATAAGTGTACATCATTTAGTGGCTACTAATTACCATCATGGTTTTCTCTCAAATTCGGGTTCCATGAGGTAAATATTTGCGTCAAATATTTCATTATTATGTGGATGTGCTTATGGTTATGACTTTTGTTTTCTTCTATTAAGTTAATCTTGTTAATGTTGATGTAAAGTTGAAGAAGTTAAAAAGTTCATAATTGGTTTATTACTGATTCACCCCCCTTCTTAGTAATATGATCTTAAGACTAACAAACCTATATTTCAATATTACCCTTTTTGGTTTTCCCATGATTACTTAGGCTCTTTCCTCTTTCCCTCAATCTTCCCTCATTCTCAACAGTCAAAGCATTACCTGATGGCTCAACTGTGCTTTTCTCTCACATTTCCTCATCGAGGATAACACTAGAAGCATCATAAAAATTTAAAGTATTTGAACTGGAGTTTGATTTACTTATAGCCATGAGAAATCCATTCCAACTTTCAAGAAATATGCATAAAATAAAGATATCCCTAATGTCATCTTTAAAATTTACTTTTATAGAACTTAGCAAAGTTTTAAGCATTTTAAACTTATTTAAATGATCACTAAAAAACCCACCTTTTTCCATCTTAATATTAAATAAATATTTCTTGAGAAATGCCTTATTTCAGGCTAAGGTTTTATGGGATAGTTTGTTCAATGCCTTCAATAGACCCTTTATTGTTGTTTCTTTTGCTATATTTAAAGATATATATGATAATAGGAATAATTGCATTGTTCATAGCACCTTTGTATCAAGAAATTCCTATTGTTGATCTGACATAGTCAATAACCTCTTTTCTTTTCCACCCAACTATAAGTAAAGATCATTTTAATATAGCTAATCTTCCATTTGCATCTTCCATAGTTAATCATTTTGGTTGTTGAATTTATCAACCTAATTTTTTCCTTCCTCTATCATTATTTCCACTTGAATATGAGTTTTCCTACCAAATAATTGAAATATACAATCTTCTAATAGAAGTTGCTAGGGTTCTGGTAGATATAAGTAATAACAAATATTAAGATAATGTAGAAATAAATGAAGAAAAAATATAGTAACACACATGTATTTAACATGGTGGACTAGGTGGATGCTGATAATTTTCAAGGATCCATCTTGGTGGCTAGTGTTTTTGGTTAAGGTGGTTGGCAGGTTTTGGGTCTTTCCAATCCCTTGATAGAGTTTGGTTCTTCTCTTTCCAAATGCTTTGTGGGACTCTCATGGTTTTTATTGATGGTTTTGGGAGCCATTTCAATACCCTAAGTTATGGAATGGGTAGCCTCAAAAACCCTTGGATGCTGGTTTTTTGGGGGAAGTTAGTTCTTTATTTGCCTCTTGTTTCTAGGTCGCAATGTGTTTGTGGGCTTTGGGCTGCTAGACTATTTTTTTTCTACCCATGGAAGCATTTCTTTTCCATGGGGTTCTAGATCCCCTTCAAAATATTGTTTTTAGGTGTTTCGAGTCCTACCAAAACCTATTTTTACCTTAATCAAAATATGGTTAACACAATATTGGCTACATCCACTAGAGAAATAATCATCCACTTATTTTATTAGCCAGTAGAGAGAAAATTACAGCCTGATGATTTTATTATCAGATTATTGCATATTTATCAGGCCCTTTTGAGGAATTTTACAAGGTTCATTAACAAAATAAACTCTAACCCTTAAAAAAACTCCTCGGGGGTTGTGCTCCCAAACCTTTTCTTGGGGCTTGACCTAGCCGAAAGCCCTTATGAGTATACATGATGAGTATATAGTACTTGCATGGTGATTTTCTAGATACCAATTTATTTTATTTAAACATAGTAAGCAAATAATTCATATGTGAGATTTAGGGAGAGTACATAGAAAATAATTAAGAATAATGGAGGAAACATATCAAAACACAAAAAAAAATTGCAGATTAGGTTTGATAGAGGGTTCTCAAGGAAATAACTACCATGAATGCTTAGAAGGGACAACAAATAGTTATGGGAAATAACATATTATTATCGGAAGGTTGAGGTATTTCCTGAAATATTTCTTTCCAAAAATATACAAACTAGTCATGAAATGAGCCCATGACCACTAATGTGGAGGCACATAACTTGTACTTTGGATCAACATCTTACCTAAGGCATGGCTCTTTGTAAATTTGGTCAATCTTCCTTGATACTAACAAGTACCAATTGGTTAGAGATCCAAGTGAATTATTTGGTCACATTAATCTTAATAGAATTAGTGATACACTATTTCACAAGAAGCACAACTAACAATGCACTCTTCTATATTTATTACATTTAAAACTAATATGTTAAAGATGGATGTTAAACAAGTAGACATCAAAAACCCACTTTTATTATCTACCCAAATTTTCCATCCATTCTTAAAGAATTTTCACCACATAGTTAAAGCTATCAATTCAGTTCAATTCTTAATTATGTGATTTTCTAGCTTAAAAAGTTGCAAAAGGATTGACTTGTCAATTTGGGACCCTTTAGCATAGGGACAAGTTACATTAGCCTATGAGTTTTTTTCACGTGTATTTTTCAAACAATCATCTATTTTATCATAATTCATGTCCCACTTTTTGAAGTATGGGGCTCAAATTAAATGATGTTTCAATGGGTATGTTGGTTCCTGGATATGATTTTACACTCCATGAGATACCAATATGCTTATGATGGATGTTAAGGATTGGTTAGTTCCAAATGTGAGAAATATATAAGCAATTGGACCAACTATAGGGATAAGACTATCCTCTTCTAGTTCTGGCTCTACAAAACCAAGGCAGGTGCACCTGGTCCAATAGTATTAACTCTACCCCTTATTTGAATATTGGATCTTACAATAGATAATAGTGAGAAAGTACTAAACAACAACCTATTGCTCATTGACTCTCCATCACTAGATAGGACAACTAATAAATGTAAATAAAAGTAAAGTCTAGTAATGATTTAATGTTTTGGGATTACAAAGTTTGAATCACTCTTCTCAACACAAAGATAGGAAAATATAGGCTAGTGCCTTATCTATTGGGTGAAATATCATGGAATAAGATGAATGCAATGGTGTCTAAAGAAGAAATGGCCTCTGGACATAAACATAAATATCCCAACTCTTTCCTACTTATGAGAATCCTTCATATAAATTTCATGAACACATATTCCACTTTGAGCAATATTTAATCTAACCCTAGGTTGGAACTCAAAGCATCAATACATACATATAAACCTTATGAAAAGATTTAAAGATTCAAATCATAAAACACAAGAGAGACAAAGATCTAAGATTTGTATTAAGTGTAACCTTTCACCATGTGCATATAGTATACCCTGAATAGCGAGCTTGCAAGATAAGAACAAAAACATGTACTTCTTCTCTATTGTTTGATAAAAATGATACCAAAATTTACAATCCTTGACTGAAAGCTAGGGTTTCAGAAATTCTATCTATTTAACACCTAAAATCCCAATCTCCTCAGAATGATCATGAAAAATCCCTTTATACAAGGGAATGCAACAAGCCACCGATCATTCTAGGGTTTACAAAAATTATCCTCAAAAGCTTTACAACAACCCCAAAGGGTTTACAATAACTACACCACTGAAATAGATGAGATATTTTGTAGATGAGCCATTTGCACTTTTAGTCTTCAATGCCATCCTCAGCTCCTTTTTAACAAATCTAATTTTATACCTTGATGTCCATCTGCAATGAATGCCCTTCTGCAATTTATTTGACCTTGAAATTCAACTAGCACGACATTGTCAAAAACATAATCAGATTCTCACCATAATTCAAACCTTCTACTATCTTCCCCAACTGCAAAATGTATTGATGAAATCAATTCCTTGCCACCACTTTGTTTTATATGACTTACTGGCTCAAAATCCTAGCAAAAACCTTGCAAGAAATTTGAATTCAAATGAAAATGGTAACCGACTAAATTTTAAAATGTGACTGTTGATCTATTTTATTCTTGGCAGATCGAGTGGCATGCAATTATCCTTCAATAGTCAACAAAACCTTCTAAAAATCCTTTTCCACCTCATTAATTCCTTGACCAGTGAAGTTTGAGCACGTTGGTGATGAAAAGGCACCACGTAGCAAGTTGGACCCACTTTTTATACCTCTAGATCAGACAACAATCTTATAATCTTATAGCTCTAACAAACCCTATGAGATCCTATGCCATCTATTAGATCATCCATATTGGCATCTCATAGCACCTTTCGGGCCCACTGACATAATCCTTGTCAATATACAGCTCAGAAAATCAAAACATGACACATTAGCAACATTGTGGCAGATGGTCCTACTTGTTCTCAGCAAACTTAACCCTCCGATACTCTGTGAATACGTGACTGAAGGGAAACTCTAAGTCACTTAATGCTTTTCTTAATCATGGTTAAGTTAAGCGATTCAACGAACAAAACATTTCGTTGAATCACTGAATGTCATATTAACCCTGAGTTTTATTTAGCGAATCAGTGAGAAAACCTCAGTTGCCAGTTCACAAGATCCTTTTGGAGCTTCGCTATTTTACTTTGAGACTCAATGAATACATACATTCACGTATTCGCTAAAAGACTTAGAACCCAACCAAATTATTTTGCGAATGAATGAACACATAGAACTTCATCGGAGCTGCTAAACTTTAAACCACAAATAATGACACCATCGCCAACTCACTGAGTTATTTGATAACCTTGGGCCTACCTAAAATCCTGCCACATGTCAACACACCATTTGTTGCTCATCGCCCAGTCACCTCTCACACAGGACCCACTACCCACCGATACCTAATCGAACGGTGGGCGGAAGATCATATGGTGGAAGAATATTCCATGTGAACATGCACCGACCATTGATCAAAATCTTTGTCATCAAGCCTATCTGACAAGCTCCAACTCATTATCATCTAGACCAATCAAAGACTACCATTTGTGTACATGTAGTAGTGGACCCGCTTCATTTGAAAAGCTACGCTATCAAGGAGAATCAATGACCGTCTTAAGATCGCATGCCTTTGACACACTCTATAAGAACATACGCCCATTATTAGATTGAGATGGTGTCAGAGAGTCTAGGCCCAGGAAAAATATAAAGGCCAAAAACATTAGAAAAATTTTAAGCGCTAGGACTTAGGAAATATTAATCACCACTAGACGCTAAGACTTAGGAAAAATTTAAAGGGAAGACCTTCGCGGTGTGATAAAAATTTAAAGCACATGCTATATAAGATTTTAAGTTGCCCAAAAAGTAACACAAAAATAGATTTACAACTAGGGCACACTAGGGCTTTCAACTATAACGGCTAGATTTTTTTTTTTTAAATTTTGCCTAGGGTTTAGCCAGAAAAATGGAAAAATAATTGCAGAGGCACAAGAAACATGATGTAACCATGGAATTTTTTACTTGTGCTAATAGTGGCTCATGTTGGGGGATGTGTATCTCCTACAGATACAACAAGAAACTAGAATCTCCTGGTACAGTAGACGAAAACAAAAATTTAACCAAAAATAGGGAACTGTACACAAAAACTCCAAAACAAAACTGCACAAAGACTCAAAAATCATTTAGGAGAAGTATAACTTTAATAATTGACCATGAATAGGCAGCTCTAAAAGCTCTCCTATTAAATTTTCCAAAATGTAAGAACTTGCTCTCCATTTTTCTTCAATGATATATGGGCCTAACCAAATGGGATCAAATTTCCCATGCTTGCCTTTATCTTCTAGTCTTTCATTCCACATTAGGACCATATCTCCTCTTGTAAAATTTCTCTCAGTAGTCCTTCTATCATACAGGACTTTACAATAGGCCTACAACTGCTCATTATTGTTATGTGCATCATTTCTTACCTCATTCAATTGAATCAAGTCATTCATTATGATTGTCATATCTTCTTGCACATCATCATCATATTTCAGAATGAACTAGTACATCTGTAATAAGTTGTTTTGGGGTAATCTTGCATTGATTCCACACACTAAGTCAAAAGGGTCACATCCTATTGCCTTTTTTACTATAACCCTATCAGCCCACAGGGATTGTAATAATTTGGAGTCCCAAGCTTTCTTGTTTTTATCCAAAACTCTTTTTAAAATCTTGATCAAACTCTTGTTACTAGATTCTACCTGGCCATTGCCTTATGGATGATAAGAAGATGAATATTAAATTTTAATACCATTATGTTGACAAAAGTCAACAAACTCCTCTGACCTGAAACATAATGCATTATCAACCACCATAGTCTTTGGGCAACCAAATCTTGTGAGAATAGTTTGCATCATAAAGTCTGTTACCACCTTGCTAGTAGCTCTTCTTGTAGGGATTGCCTCAACCCACTTAGTAAAATAGTCAATTGCTACTAAGATGTAAGAATGTCCACCATTGGACTTATTAGGGATCTCACCAATGAAGTCCATACCCCACTTCTGGAAAGGAGCCTGAACAACAATAGGTTTGAGAGGCACATTCCCACTAAATTTCAATTTTCCTACAAATCTTTGACAAGGATCACACCTTTTTACAAACTGCTGGATATCTTTGAAAAGTGAAGGCCACCAAAAACTTGACCTAATAATCTTGTGAGCTGTAGTCTTTTCCATGTAGTGTCCTCCACAAACTCCAATGTGGATTTCATCCATCAAAAGTTGGGCTTTATCTTGATCTACACACCTAACCAAAACACCTTCATTACTCCTCCACCACAATTCACCACCTATAATTGCATATCTCATAGAGTGGAGTTTAATGGTTCTTCTCTTATTGTCATCCAATTCAGGGGGAAGAACCATCCTTTGCAAATACTTGACAATGTCTTTGTACCACTCACAACAGTCCATATTACATATATAATGTCTCTGATCCTCCTCCAGAACATTTATCTAGTTTTCTTTTAGATTGCTTTGGGCCATCAACTTTTCTAGGCCCAAACCTCTAACCAACTTTGTAGTGTGGATGTCAGTGTTAAACTCTTGAATCCTATTAATCCATCTACATCTTCTCCCTGAGACTTCTTGTTGGACCAAGATGTCCTTGACTGCAGCACTTGGAACATAAGCAACCATTGTGGATCCCACCAAATAGCATATGAATGTTTTAATATCCTTGACCAAGGCATAAGCTTGTTTCTCAATGATATCATAGTTTAATTCTGTTGCTTGTAGACTCTTGCTAAGAAAGGAAATTGGTTGTTCAAAACCTTTAGCCATTTTTTGTAAAAGTACTGCATCAATAGTATGGGCAGATGCAAAAGAAAAGATCTACATGGGCTTGCTATAATCTAATGTCTTCAAGACTGGGGCATGTTTAATATACTTTTTAATGTCATTAAAATCCTGAACTACTCCAGCATTCCATTCAATCTTTGCCCCCGTTTTCAACATTCTTGATATGGGAATACTAATTTCTGCAAAATTTTTAATAAATCTTCTTAGAAAGTTAACTTACCCTAAAAAGGATTGAATTCCCTTGATGTTCTTTGGTAAGGAAAATTTATCAATAGCCTCCACTCTTTCAGGATCTATCCTCACCCCATCTTTTGAAACAATGTGCCTAAGAGTTTCCCTTTTGTTACACCAAAGGGACACTTTTTTGGGTTCAAAGAAACCCCATATTCTAATGCTCTGATAAAAATCTTCTCAAGATGTTGGAAATGTTGTTCTTCTTTAGCTAAGAAGGCTGTCAAGTAATCTTGATACACCACGATAAATCTATCAATAAAATCTACAAAAGCTACATCCATAGCTCTTTGAAAAGTGGCACCTGCATTAATCAACCCAAAAGGCATTCTTACATAAACATATGTCCCCCATGAAGCTGCAAATGCAGTTTTGAATTGTTCTGTGTCTTTGACTATTACCTGGTTGTAACCAAAAAAGCCATCCATCATAGACATCAATTCTGATCCAGTGACCTTTTGCAACATGTTCACCATATTTGGTAATCCATAGTTATCTTTTAGAGAATTGATGTTAAGATTCCTAAAATCTACACATAATCTAATATCACCATTTTTCTTTCTAACATGCACCAAATTTGAAACCCAAGTGGAGTGCTTGATTGGCTTGATTATTCCAGCATCCATCATCTTCTTGAGTTCATTTTGCATTTTAGGTGCCAAGGTATGGTTAACAGGTCTCAATTTCTGTCTAAAAGGCTTTGTGCCTTCTTTAAGTGGAACCTCATGCTGAAAAAGGTGCTCTTTATAGGCTTTGAGATCTTCATAGGACCAAGCAAAAACATGCCTAAATTTCCTAAGAAGGTCAATCAAATTTTTTCTAATATTTGAAGAGAGAGACTTGCCTATATAAACCTTCTTGGGGGTTATCCTTGTGCCCAAGTTTATCTCTTCAAACTCATTGATTTTATCAGTATTAGCAGAGAACGCCTTGTCTTTATTGTCAAATGCCCTTTCAAGAGAAACTAGTCCCTTAGGAACTCTATTGGATTTTAATTGCAGAACCTCCTTCCCAAAGATGACATCTTTACCATTCACTATATCCACATAAGCATTGAAATCCATTTCTTTTTCACCAAAGTGAGATTCACAATGGAGAAACTTGAGTATGTCTTGGTCATCAGAAAAAACTTGGCAATTATCTAGATTGTCAAGAATAGAAGGCCTATCTTGTACCTCTATTTTGGAAACATCTAGAAATGTAACATCTTCTGGTATAAGGGCTATATTGGCCAATAAATTTTCCATCCTATTATGACTTCTTTCCATCCAAAAAATATTAAAAGCACTAAAGCTTTCAATCTTATCCTATACTGCATTCCTGTACTACTTTAATGTCTGATTTTTTGAAGCATACTTTGATCTAATTTAGGATACAACCAATTCAGAGTCACCTATGACTTTTAAACATTTTATGCCATGCCTTGATGCCAACCTCAGACCTATTAGTAGAGCCTCATACTCCACAAAATTATTTGTGCATGAAAACAACAAAGTAAATGAGAACTTAAATGTTTTACCATTCAAAGATATGAGCAATATTCCAACTCCAGATCCTTCTTTGCTATTTGCTCCATCAAAATACATAGTCCAGAGACTATCAAGATCAGCCCTTCCCTACTGGATTTCTAATTTGTGGGTAGGCTCAACACCTTCCTCTGCTTCCTTATCTTGGATCTTGAAGGCATTAATATCAGTTTCAAGGAAACAATTCATGTTGTCCTACTCATCTTCTTCAATCATATGAGGGGTCCTAGATTCCCTAGTGATTTTAATGTTCTATCCCTCCAACTTGAATGTAGCAAATGACAAGTCACACTATATGCTACCTCCCATTGAGGCACTCCACTTTCTTGATAGTAACATTCCATATTGGGGAGGAATGTCCACTACCAAGACACTCATGGTTAATTTTTTGTTGGGGTATGCAGGCAATATGTAAGGCAGAGCCTTAATAGTACCAACAACTGGTAATTCCCCTGAATCCATAACTTGACACCTACCATGAGGTGTATCCACTTTTAATCCCAATGACTTCATAACCTTAGTAGGCATAATAGTGTTTCATGCTGCAGAATCAATCATGCAATTTTTTTAGCAACTTTCCATTTATCTGCAGAGTCAAGAAAAAAGGATCAACTGATCCTGCTATAGTACTAACAACATTTGTTTCCAAATATATTTGAGGGATTTGAGAAACAATCTCCTCATTACAATTTCCATCCTCATCATTCACAGTTGCTATTTGTTTCTCAACTTTTCCTATTTTTTGAGGATCCACAAACACCACACCATTTACCCAATTTAGGGCCTTTTCCTTATGCTCCTCTATTCTCATCATTTCCAACAAAGGGACTTTGATAGTAATCTTAGAAAACAACTTACTCATGTCAACAGGAACATATTTTGAATCAGAAACATCTAGTTTTGCAATTGCAATTTCTTTATGAGCTTCTTGGGTAGATAATTCTACAGGTTTCTTAATTTGGATTTCATTCTATTTCTGCAAGGCTGGAACAACCTCAACTGTAGGTTTGGATTTTATCTTATAATAAATATTAGGCTTAACATTTTTCTTTATCTTGACCTTATCAGCAGGAATAGCATCCTTACTCTTTTCTTGTGATGTTTTTGCATCTTTGTCTGTTTTCTTGATAAAAATTCCAGCAGGCTTCTGACATGAATCGCCAACAACTCTATTTCTCAAGTTATAATTTTCTTTTGCCTGAGTAACCATATTAGCTATTATCAAAGCGATCTCATCATCAAAAGGCCTTCTTAAAGTAGTTGTTTTCTCATTCTTTTGAACATTACACTGGATGTTGTCAGGCTCACTATCTTCATCATCTAAAAAAACTTGCTGATGATATGATTCATTTCTAGTTTGGGAATGTGATACATCTTGATTTTCATCCTCTTCAGAAGATTCCACCTCACTTAAAACATGAGAAGAAAACATCCCACATCCCTGGTCATCATAAAGCTATTCCTCATTGCATTCTTGCTCTTCCTGTGAAGAGACACTCTGGGATATAGCACAATAATCAGGATCATGTGGTGACTGACAAGCAATACACTGTGGGACCTTTTGCACTATATTGATTGAATTTATTTGCAATAGATCATGGGTCCTATCATTTGGTTTATCTCTTTTCTCAGGAATAAAAGGCTTCCCATCTTTCGATTGAGTATTGTAGGGGTAATTCTACATTCTTGGCAATTTGTTGAAATTATTAAATGGAGCCTTATCTCCTCCTGTTGCCTTATTATTTCTACTTTCACCAGGCTTCAGATCTTTTATTGCTTTCAAAATTTTCTTTAGATTATCATCATCTTTGGGCTTCACACCTTGAGACTTTCCTGGATCCTTTCTATTCATCAAAGGAGACTTGTTATCTTCTCTCCTTCCCGACTTTCCTGAAATTCTCTGGTTACTCTCTATATTCATAGCCAGCTTCTAAGCTTCAACAAGACTCCTTGGATTTTTATCTCTCAAAAGGTAACCCATCTTAGAGTCAAAAACATTTAAATATGTGTCAAGACACACCCTGTCATCTAGTCTAATGACCTGTAACAATTTATGCATGGCCTTTTGAAACCTGACATTAAATTCAACAACATCCTCATCGAAGTTCTTTTTTATGTTATTGAATTCATTTAGCATAAAACCCTCATGTGTTTTATCACCATATTTTTCCTTAAAGCAATGCCTAAGTTGATCCCATGAACCTATGCTACCATGTGGCAAAGCTCTAAACCAATCCCTTGAATCTTCTCTCTAATTCATGTACTCTCTCAAATATATCTTCAGAATCAGGCAAAGTTGTATCAGATTCAATCTTTTGTTCTTGAGGATCTTCTAGCTGACCTTGAGATTCATGAGGACCTTGGGGTAGTGATGAACCAAGGGTGAAAGGGGGGAGAAAGTCTTGACCACTTCTACTTTTACTTCTAGATCTACCCTCCCTTTCATGTTGTCTATTAGGATTCATCCTCCTATTTTGGTGTAATCTTTCACCCTCTCTTTCTATGGGGGAGTAATAATCCTCATACTGATTTAGGCCTAGATCAATTGCAATCTCATATTCTAAGGCATTCCCCTCCTGACTAGGAGGAGCAATGCTTTCCTTTCTTGAGTTTCCTTTCTGCTTCTAGGTAAGAGACATATCATTAGTATCTTTTTCTCTCCTAACCTGGCTTCTTCTAGACATGGTAGGAAGCCCACCCTGGAAACTTTCCTTTGGGTGTTCCCTACTGTAAGACCTTGTGTTTTTTAAACTCATAGTGATATTCTACTTAAAGCACTAGTTACAAAGATGTTCAGAGTCACCACTCACAATTTGGTGAGATAATTTGAAAACTTTTAAATCTGACTCTTATACTCTTCAATGAAGTCCACTAGATAAATAATAAGCCAGCTAGGAGTCAAAGCTCTACTCGTACCTGTGTTATTTATACTAATTTATAACACTAGAGATATCAACTAATTGAAAATAGGTAGGTCAGGAGTCTATCTCAACTTGAAACCTACACTATTTTCTCTTGACTATAACCTCTATTCTCTAGTAGAGTCACTAACCTGTTGGTGACTCGGATGGGTAGAATCAATCTAGGTAATGAAATATTGAAAGTTTGTAGTATAAACAGTGATTTTGAACTGATTTATCTCAATGTCATGTTCTTTTCCCCAGCAGAGTCACCATTTTGTTGGTTCATGGATAGGATTTTACACTCCATGAGATACCAATATGCTTATGATGCATGTTAAGGATTGGTTAGTTCCAAATGTGAGTAATCTATAAGCAATTGGACCAACTATAGGTGTAAGACTACCCTCTTCTACTTCTGGCTCTGCAAAACCAAGGCAGGTGCACCTGATCCAATAGTATTAACTCTGCCCCTTATTTGAATATTGGATCTTACAATAGATAACAGTGAGAAAGTACTAAACAACAACCTATTCTTCATTGAATCTCCATCAATGGATAGGACAACTGAAAAATGTAAATAAAAGTAAAGACTAGTAATGATTTAATGTTTTGGGATTACAAAGTTTGAATCACTCTTCTCAACGTAAAGATAGGAAAATATAGGCTAGTGCCTTATCCATTCGGTGAAATATCAGGGCATAAGATGAATCCAATGGTGTTTGAAGAAGAAATGGCCTCTAGACATAAACACAAATATCCCAACTCTTTCCTCCTTATGAGAGTCCTTCATATAAATTCCATGAACACATATTCCACTTTGAGAAATATTTAATCTAGCCCTAGGTTGGAACTCAAAGCATAAATACATACATATAAACATTATGAAAAGATTTAAAGATTCACATCATAAAACATAGGAGAGACAAAGATCTGAGATTTGTATTAAGTATAACCTTTCACCATGTGCATACAGTATACCTTGAATAGCGAGCTTGGAAGATAAGAACAAAAACTTGTACTTCTTCTCTATTGTTTGATAAAAATGATACCAAAATTTACAATCCTTGACTGAAAGCTAGGGTTTGCAAAATTCTATGTATTTAACACCTAAACTCACAATCTCCTCAGAATGATCATGAAAAATCCCTTTATACAAGGGGATGCAACAAGCCACCGATCATTCTAGGGTTTACAAAAATTATCCTCAAAAGATTTACAACAACCCCAAAGGGTTTACCATAACTACACCACTGAAACAGATGAGATATTTTGTAGATGAGCCATCTGCACTTTTAGTCTTCAATGCTATCCTTAGCTCCTTTTCAATGAATCTAATTTTATACCTTGTTGTCCATCTGCAATGAATGCCCTTCTAAAATTTATTCAACCTTGAAATTCAACTGGCATGACATCATCAAAAACATAATCAGATTCTCACTACAATTCAAACCTTCTACTATCTTCCCCAATTGCAAAATGTACTGATGAAATCAATTCCTTGCCAACGCTTTATTTTATATGACTTACTGGCTCAAAACCCTAGCAAAAACCCTGCAAGAAATTTGAATTCAAATGACAACAGTAACTAGCTGAAGTTTAAAACGTGACTGTTGATCTATTTTGTTCCTGACAGATCGGGTGGTGTGCAATTATCCTTCAATAGTCAACAAAACCTTCTTAAAATCCTTCGCCACCTCATTAATTCCTCAACCAGTGAAATTTGAGCACATCGGTGATGAAAAGGCACTATGTAGCAAGTTGGACCCACTTTTTATAAGCTCTAGATTGAATGACGGTCTTATAATCTTATAGCTCTGACAAACCCTATGAGATCCTATGCCATCCATTAGATCATCCATACTGGCATCTCATAGCACCTTTCGGGCCCAATGACATAATCCTTATCACTATATAGCTCTGCAAATCAAAACATGACACATCAGCAACATGGTGGTAGATGGTCCCACTTGTTCTCAGAAAACTTAACCCTCTGATACTCTGCGAATACATGACTGAAGGGATACTCTAAGTCTCTTAATGCTTTTCTTAACCATGGTTAAGTTAAGTGATTCAGCGAACAAAACATTTCATTGAATCACTGAATGTCATATTAACCCTGAGTTGTATTTGGAAAATCAATGAGAAAACCTCAGGTGCTAGCTTCCAAGATCATTTTGGAGCTTCGCTATTTTAGTTTGAGACTTGGTGAATACATACATTCGCGTATTCGCTAAAAGACTTAGAACCCTGCCAGATTATTTCACGAATGAACGAACACATAGAACTTCATCGGAGCTACTAAAATTTAAACCACAAAAAATGACACCATCACCAACTCGCTGAGTTATTTGATAACCTTGGGCCTGCTTGAAATCCTGCCACATGTCAACACACCATTTTCTGCTCATCACCCAGTCACCTCTGACATAGGACCCACTACCCACCGATACCTAATCAAATGGTGGGTGCAAGATCACACGGGGAAAGAATATTCCATGCAAACATGCATCGACAGTTGATCAAAATCTCTATCATCAGTTCTCTCTGACAAGCTCCAACTCATTATCATGTAGACCAATCAAAGACCACCATTTGTGTACACGTAGCAGTGGACCCGCTTCATTTGAAAAGCTATACTATAAAGAAGAATCAATGACCATCTTAAGATCACATGCCTCTAAGACACTATATAAGAACATACACCCACTGTTAGATTGAGATGGTGTTAGATAGTCTGTGCCCAGGAAAAATATAAAGGCCGAAAACATTAGAAAAATTTTAAGCGCTCAGACTTAGGAAATATTAATCACCACCGAATGCTAAGACTTAGGAAAAATTTAAAGGGAAGACGTCCGCGGGGTGATAAAAATTTAAAGCACATGCTTTATAAGATTTTAAGGGGCCTGAAAAGTAACACAAAAATAGATCTACAACCAGGGCACACTTGGGCTTTCAACTCTAAAGGCTAGATTTTTCCTTTTGAAATTTTGCCTAGGGTTTAGCTAGAAAAATGGAAAAATAATTGTAGAGGCACAAGAAACATGATGTAACCATGAAATTTTTTACTTGTGCTAACCGGGTATTAATAAGTTTTGTGGATGTTATTTTAAGTAAAATATGACATCTTGCATACCTAAAGTATTCTCTTTCATTAAAAAATTAATTAGGAAGTTAAAATCCATAAAATTGGTTAGATTGAGTTGTGGTAATGACATTGTTAGAGTAAATAGTTGTTACTATTTACATTTATTAGGTAGATGGATATCATTGAGTCCTATATATGCTTATTTCAATATAGCTTCTTATGTTGATTTTCTCTCTTCTCAAGGATGTCTATAGACTGGCTTCTGGGTATAGGATAATCTAACCTAACATGGTATCAAAGCCTATAGTCTATCAGGTCCTTCCAGTCCTTCTTAAGAGTTTAGTTTTTCATAGTTTTGAGGTCCCATTTATTTGTGGTAGCTAACATCTATATTGGTTTTTCTAGAAATATTGGATTAGTCAGGTCATAGTATTTTGTCGTTTGCAAATGTACTTTATTGCCTTCACTCTGTGTTTTGTCTATTGGAAAGTTTTGCATTGAGGGATGTGATATGTCCCTTAAAGTACAGATTTCATCTTTTCTGATCTAATCTCCAAAATTAGTAATAATCTAGTGGATGTGAGGCAATGTGGTTTATTGTGCATGTTTTTTTGTATATCATCCCAACTTTCCTCATAGAACCCAGTTCTTCCTCTGATAGAATCGTATTCATTATGGAGGTTGATAGTTAATGCTTGGTCAACATTCATTCAGTTTTTCATAGTGTGGCATGTGCAAAATTTGGTTCCATAAGGATGATTTGTAGGTGGCGTAATGATTGGAAGCAACAAGAGATTTGAAGGCATTAATTTTTTTAGAGCAGTGTGCACACCGACTATTCACAGGCAAACAGATTTGGCATAGATTAATTCTTTCCTTTAGTAGTTGGCTCCATTTATTTGGAGATCGCTACAGCCATTTATTTTCACCTTTATGATTGTGACTGTCCATTCTCTTTGACCAACACTTTTTTACTCTAGAGGTCAAACTTTATACTATCAAATACCCATCCTTGGTTCATGATCTGAATGCATAATTATCTCCAACAGTGCATAGTCCTTTTTTTTGGCATAGTGATTGGCACAAGTCTAGAGACACCAACTGACATGGACAACTCGCATTATCTTTGGCATTTGGTTGGCCATAGAAAGACCTTTTATTTTATTTCAAATCTAGCATAGCTGGCCCAACTCTTCTTGCTAGTCTTCAAGCCTTTTGAATTTGTGTGCAGCAATTAGATGGTGCAAGGCTCTTATTTAGCCATGGGACTAACATGGTCGGTGGTTGGTGGTTGTGACTTTTTTCTGTGGTGAATCCATCTTGGAGCATAGATCAAAGCCCATTCTTGGCTCCTAGTGACCTACCTCATGCCCTAAAGTCAGCCCATCTATCACTTACTAGAAATTAATCTTTACAAAGCCTTTTGTTGTGCACGACTTTGTGGCTTCTTTGTTACGTGAAGGCCTTATCTTTTATCATGGGTTCTTTGGTGTTCAAAGGCCAGGCCTTGCCAAATAGATGTGTGTTGTTGGTGGTCAATCTTGGTGTGGTTGCCAATGTCACACATGACGGATTTGAGATGTCACATCATCTTGACCAGTGTACTCTCCATTTTCATTGGCCTTGACATTTAGCATTGTTGTGCCATTTCAATTAATACTGATATCACTTTTCTTTTGCAAGCCCACGTGGAGAGAATTCTTTTTCTCTTTGGTTGGAAAATACTTGGTATCCTATTAGGTTGGAAAGTACTTGGTATCCTATTAGGTGGTATCATCATCTATTTTAATTGCATTGGGCTATGTTTCCTCTTTGGATATCGACTTCCACCTTTTGTGAGTCCACAATTAATTTTACCGATGATTTCATCTATTGTGGAAGTTTATGATTGATGTTTGGCCACTTTTATTAATGGTTGTTTAGGCTTTGGTTCATATTCAGATTTTCAAGGCATCTTAACTCCTAGTTGGTCTACTTAATGTTTCAGTCAGCAATGGGATCTCTTTTGTCTATCTCACTACTTAATTCTTTACAAGTTGGCACCAATTTGGATCATCCTCACATCTTTCCTCAATGCTTATTAAAGCTAGTGGTCTCTACAGTCCATGGTCACATAGAGAAATTCATAGCTTTGCTTGTGCTTCAAAATTGCCTCAAATGGAACTTTATTTACCTCATGATGCCCATACTTTTGGTTCTTGGTGGTTATTGGGGTTTGCATGTAGAGCCACCATCAAACCCAACCACCTTCTGAGCTCTTCTTGGGCCCTCTCCATCTGGGAGGTGCACTCTTTACTATAATGATGAGTTGATGGTCCCATGGAGGACCAAACCCTTGCCCCTGGGTACTTAAGAGGGGTGGATCATTTTTCACCTTTCGGCCCTAATAGGCGAGCATCATCACAAAGGTGATTTCATGCACTATTCCTTGGTGTAATTTATTTTCAATTTTTTTATTGAGATATCCTTTGTATTAGTTGAGCATCCTACATGTAAGTACTATTGTGTAGACACAATAGATCTAGTGTCCATCTATGTCTTTTGGGGATTTTACACACATGATGTGTCATAAAACTATTTGTACTTGCACTAAATTATAAAGTTTCATGTGGGGATGTGTAGAGCCTTTGTTTGCCAAACACAACTTTAGAAAAGTGAGAGTTCCTCAACAACAATAGAAAAATTACTGATATTCTTTCCTCATGCGAGTGAGTAGTTTGACTGCACACACCCTTTTGTCAGTTGCATATACTTTTGGTCCCTTCTGCATAGCATGGTGACACATCATTCTCATGGGTCTATCAATCCTCACCCAAGTCATAATTGTAGGGGGGTATCGTACTATTCTTGTTCATGCTAAGGCTTCCTTGGTATCACTTGAAGTGCACTAAGATACTCTTTCATTCCTTTTTAGGGGAACTTCCTTGGTTTCACTTGAAGTGTGCTGAAACACCCTTGGATTCCTTTATGACTACTTCACTTACATTTTCAATAAAGTTGAGAAGTGATAATGGTATCACTCAAAAAACATCATTGGTTATGTAGTGAAGATCACTCATGTAGATTCATGTGTCATCTATATCTTTGATCGACATATGCTATTACTATTATTGACATCTAATCAATGTTCAAGAAGTGCCAATTGGAGCACTCATACATATTTTTGTCTTCCTGATCATCATCTTCTTTAGAGGAGATCATTAGATATTGCATGAGATCACTCATCAACACTTGCCTATAGATTCATTATGCTTTAGTAGTGTTCATGTTCATGATTTCAGGACATATTTTTGAAGGCTTCTTAGACCTTCAGGTTCTCTCTTTTGGAGAGGAGTTTTCTCCCACTGGGTTTTCTCCTTTTCTTTGGTTATGAGAGATTACATTGTTTTTGTACATGGGCACCTAACATGGCCTAGTTATCGGGACCCATAAAGCTTTTCTACTGCATTGTTGTACTCCTTAAGTTACACTTAAGGGGGGTTGTTACAAAATAGGGACCTCAAATAATGTATTAGATTGATATCAATACAAAATAGTTACAAAGGATAATGATGTTACTTGCATTGTGTATTTTTGTTAATGTCAAATAATTATATATGGGAGATTATTTCTATTATGTAATAGTATGTTACCATTGATATCAATCTATGTTTGTATGCTTTTATGGCCATGGATGGATATCAAAATGTGTTGCTAAAATGTTTTAATCCAATATGTTTTTGAATACTAGTAAAAATAGGTTTTAAATGGGGACCCAAAACCCCTTACAAAATAGTTACAAAGGATAACTAATTAGAACCACCAAAAAGAGATAGGGTCTAGAAAAGTAGTCCACTAGCAAACCCAAACCCACCACAAAAAACTAGCCTACAACCAGTGATGAAGACACAGAGAAAGAAAATATAGAAAAATAAAAAAAAGGAACTAGGCATACTCCAATAGAGTTCTATCCATATCTTTGTTAGCCTTGGACATTTTAGTGATGGCCACATTGAGGTCAGAGAACTCCAGAATCCTCTCTTGGATCTTCTTCTTCTTTGAAAAATTGGTGCATTTTCTAGGGCCAGACCGATCCTTAGCTTCAATAGATGTATCATCAATTTTAATAGAGGATCCAACATTCAACTCCTTCTTCATGTTACTTATGCAATCAACTGCAATCCCCATAAACTAGTTGGTATCCATCAAGATCTTATTCAGAGTGGTCTCCATCTTATTAATCTTATCCTACATCATGCCCATCTTCCCATCATCCCTATTCTCCCTAGCATCAGTCATACCATCAAACCTAGAACCCAATCATTCCTGAATAATATCCACTTTAGTAGAGAGGGACGTGAGGTTGAGGCTTAGGGTTTTTATTTCATGAAAAAACTATTTGACCAGATGAAAGGAATATATGGAAATCACCTTGGCCATTTGCATGACAACAAAAGGAGGGTAAATTTTTTCCTCCATATCTTCTTGAAGGAGCTGAACATTCCTCTCTTGCATATCAATAATTTTTAAGAAATGGGTAGTTCTCAAAGAGGACAGAATATCCTTTTCCAGAAGGGTCTCCTTACCTCTCACATCATTATCTTTTTTATTTGACATCTCCTTATCTTAGCCGTTACATTGTTTAGAGAAATGGGGACATCATGGTCCAATGAACTGGAATAGTCAACTAGGATAGGGACCTTCTAACCACTAGGTTCATTCTAATCACCCATATCCAGCACAACTTATATGTTTTTAATCCCCCTTGCTTCTATATCACTATCAGTAGTAGAAAGAGATTCCTTGTTGTCAGTCTTAGGATTATTCAGAGTAGTTCCTTTAAAGTCTGAGAAACCCCCAACACTAGCTCCCTTTGATTCAATCTCCATACCGCTTTTCTTCTCAAAATTCAATTTTTTAGGAGACAAACCCTCCTTAACAACTTTCTCCCTACCTCTTTTGGCCAACCTACTAGTGGACCCTCCCCCTAGGAACTAGGGAGAAGAAGGGCTGAGAGTTGTCTTCTTTTTAATATGATCAACAAGGAGAAGGATAAGCCCTTTGTGAAGAATCAGCTTAGTTTCTTTTCTTTTATGCTTCACAATGCTCTATTGATCGGAAGTAAGAAAATGAAAGGGAAAAGAAACCCTAACCTTATGCCTAAAGTGACCGAGAAGGACAAAGTGGTAAGAATGGGCCCATTTATACTTCCCATCAAGGGTAATATACTCCATAATCTCCACCATCACCTTGGACTAGATCTCCTTGAAGTTCACAACATCATAGCAGCCCCCAGTGTCTTTGGCTAGATTATTAGCTTCCTCTTCATCCTTAGGAAAATGACGAATATGATTGTAGGAGACCTTCTTGTCTCTATAAAATTTCATCCCTTTCGAGCCAAGGCCCAAAACATCTGCAATGAGATTCTCTATAATTTTGACATCCATCCCCCCAATAGAAATGGTGGTAGCTTTCCAAATGTAAAAAAAATTCTTGGTAACCCCTTGATCAAAACCGTGCAGTTTCTCCATGGAAGTAGTAAGCCCTTCTTTTGGAAACTTTTACCAAACCTCCTTCTCATCCCTCCACCTCTTTTAGCTCTTGGTCTCACAATGATTCAAGTCCCCACCCATCCTATTATCTATAGGAGCAGACCCACAAACAAACACAATAAAAAGACTTGGACATGATGAAAAGGATGAAACAGAAACAACCTGCCACTCCTCTAAAAGACTCATGTTGATAATCCAATATGTTGATATGGTGTTCATTGTTGGATATTGAATGAGTAAGGAACAAATGTAATATTGTAAAGCTCAGGGTTAAATGTCAAATATTATCTAATTGATATATTATTAAAATACAAAAAATCAGGTATGGAGTGTTACTTTTTTGTTTGTCAATTTGATACAAATTAAATACCTCAATCTTATCCATTGATCAAAGAATGTCTTTTTCATTAAATAATATACCTTTAAGTGAAACCTTACCTAATGGATTCATCCCAAGAAGATCAACTTTGGATTTTAAAGTGTCCAATAAATTATCCCTCACACCAGGACCATCGAATCTTATGGAAATTTGATTAGGCCCATCAAAACAAGAAGATACTTAATTTTACAGGCTTGAAAACAAAATTGAAGAAAATATGCACTAAATGGAAGAGCTCACTTTTATTTTATCATCTTTTGGGTATAAGTAGTGATAATGTTCACAAAAGATGTAAAATTTGAAATGCACTCATAGTAGAAAAGACTCAAAAAAGTCTTTCAAGGGTTCCTTTCTCCCTTGCAATGGCTCTTTAAATTGTACCTTTACTTTCCAGATTTAAATGCAACAGTAGGTAATGCTAAGCTAGAGCTTTCAATTGAACAAGGAATTAAAAATTTCTTTGATTGAATTACATGTTAGATTATCAATGAAAGAAATACCAAACACAATATCTCCTACATAGCCTACGTTTAAACATCTAGATGCCTATTGATGGCCATTTCCATTCACAGGAGAAAAATGTGATGCCCAAAATTTCGGGGCAAAACACAACCAACAATTTTTTTTTATAAGAAGGATAAAAGTGATAATGTTAGCGTTATACTATAGTGAGGTTAACCAATTTCCGATTAAGCTCATATCGAGACCAATTTGTCTGTGATGGTAAAATTACCAACTTATGATACTATTGAATATAAATTTAAAGGTAACATTAGTTAATGTTTATAATTAAATATTATATATATATATATATATATTATTAATTAATAATTATAATATAATAATTAATTAATATAGTTATTAATTAATTATTAAATTATAATTTATTAACTAATAATATGTACATACTATTTAGATAATAATATAGGGCAACATATAATTAGCAAGTTAGTAAATGTTAATATTGCTTTGCATAAAAACTATCTATTGATATATAACAAAACATAAATTCAAGATAACATAATTAATAATTATAATTTAATAATTAATTAATATACCCGCAGTAGCCCAGGTGTTCTTACGAGATATTGTCAGACTTCATGGCATACCTCATAAGATCATCTCCGATAGAGACTCTCTTTTCACCTCATCCTTTTGGAGAGAGCTTCAGGCAGCATTGGGCACTAGGCTCAATTTCAGTACAGCCTATCACCTTGAGACAGATGGGCAGACCGAGAGGGTCAATCAGGTTTTAGAGGACATGCTTCGCATGTATGTTATGGATCATCAGACCCGGTGGGAGGAGTATCTACATCTTGTGGAGTTTGCCTATAATAATGGGCATCATGCATCTTTGGGAATGCCTCCTTTCCAGGCATTATATGGTAGACCTTGCAGGACCCCACCGAGTTGGGATAGGATCGAGGACAGAGTTTCCATTGGTCCTGAGTTAGTTCAAGATATGGAGCAGCAGGTCACCCTGATTAGGTAGTGTCTCTTAGAGGCTCAGGATAGACAGAAAAAGTATGCAGATGCGAAGAGGATAGACCGAGCCTACCTTGTGGGAGACAGAGTCTTCTTGAGAGTGCGACCGCACAAGAGTCCAATCCATTTTGGAAAAGGCTCTAAGCTTGCACCTCATTTTTTTGGTCCGTTTGAGATCCTGGAGAGGATAGGGCCCGTTGCTTATCGACTAGCCTTGCCACCTAGCCTGTCACGCATCCACGATGTGTTCCATGTATCGGTTTTGCGAAAGTATATTTATGATGAGTCTCATATCATTGATTGGGATGCCTTGCAGGTGGAGTCAGATGGCCAGCTGGCTCTGGAGCCCATTCGTATTTTGGCTCGACGGATGTTGGGACTTCGAGGCAGAATGCTGGACCAGGTTAGGGTCCAGTGGGATTGCTATGATGAGGTCACAGCCTCATGGGAGGATGCAGCACAGATGAGGGCCCAGTATCCGCACCTCTTCGATGAACTCCAGGAGGATGTTCATGCCTAGAGGGGGTGGATGTGAGGCCCACTTTCGGCCCACATAGTGATCCTGTTTTATAGATATTAGCCTATCATTTTGATTATGTTTTTGGAGATACTTGGACTCTGTCGACTACTGATATACTATGTTGACTCATTAGACTATTCATTTTGATGATTCTACATATGGGATCCCTAGTGTGTGGATTTGGTTTATGTTATTATATGATGTTTTGTGAACCCGATGATCTTGATGATATTTGAATTATGCTATGGAATTTCATTTGAATTATGCAATGTAATTATGAATATTATATGCAATTGAATGATTATTGTTATATCATGTATGTTTAATGTATTGGTTTTCTTCTTTGAATTACTGATGCTGCACTAAGGTATTGCAGGTGGAAGGACCATGGAAACACATTCGGGGAAATCACTTTGAACGTAGGGCAACCAATTAAACCAAGGCCCCATCTATTAAGAGACCTAAGGCCTCGTTGTTAAGTATTTTTATTCGTAACAGTAATCTGAAATGTATGTGTGTATTAATGTTATGTGTTGTGACATTGGACGTACCTTGTGTGAAATGTTATTTCGTAAAGTGTCACTTGACACTAATGTTAAATGTTATCAAGGTATGTCGAGTGTTGTGTGAGAGCATATTCTAGGAGTTTTAGGGAAATCTTAGCACGCCATTTTGCCATAGGAACTATAATGCAGTTTCCATTTCCCATTCTCGATCTTATTCCTAGAAGTGAATTTAGAGGGTTATAGTGGCTTTAGAAAGTGGTTTTATGCCTTATTAGTTAACCCATTCTATCTACCCATGGGTTAGGGGTATTTTCACCTTATAAATAGCCTAAAATTGACTTTTTGACCCTTTTAAAAATTCATGTGCAACCTTGAACGAAATTGCAACTTGCTTGAAAGGGCCTAATTAATGAGGTTTGTTGGGGTAGGTTTTAGAGGCCTTTTTAGAGGAATTTTGGGCATCACAAAAAAAAAATTATTTAGGGCTCTGATGCCAAATGTTAAAGCCAAAAGAGCAGAATAAACATTCAATATATTATTCAACTGATATGCATCATTTTATATAGGAGGTATATGCAGGTTGGTAATTGCATTGCTATAACTGATATGAACTATTTTATAATTGATAGATGGCTACAATATCAATGCTTCAGTGATTTCTATTGCAAATATGAATCTAATTGTTATATCTCAAGATTGCTTTGCCTAATTTCCAAGTGATAATGGGGTTTTTAATATTTGTTTGTTGTCCCAAATCAATTGAATGTGGAAGTGTGAAATAATAGTAATATAATCTTGTTCATTCTTATGATGTACTTATCTTCTATAAATATGGATCACCCCTCCAAAATTTATAGAGGGCATGGTAATACAATAACTCAAGAAAAGATAATATTGTAAGTTCTTGTCAAGAGTAAAATTCATTTGGACAAATAGAAATAAATTTGAAATCTATAATTAATGCTTTCAATGTTTTTCAATTATATGAATTTTAACATTGAGGAATTTCAAATTATATGTGATATTTTTAATAGATACAAGAACTCACTATTTTTTCTTAATCAATACATAGATTTTCACATTTCCAACTAAACTGTATAAAAATTAAAAACCACTATACAAATTTCCTAAGGAGTTAATTTTATATGTACATGATTCCAATATTTTCACTTCATTCCGCTATCTCTTTCCAATCATGCTATTGCAATCATGACATTATTTCTTTCTAAAAAATTCTAACATAACTTTTGTGTGTTATTCCCACAATTTCAGTTTCTCAAACGTCAAGTATTAGGGTTAATATGATGGATTTATTATATTTTTTCTTTCCCACGTCTAGTTTTCTTGCCTTGTGTTGTCCTATGATGTGTTATCCCACCTTGCAAGTACAAATTCCTATGTTTACTTACCTCATTTTCTCCTTTCCCTGCCTCTCATGTTTCTCAAGAAGCCTCTATGTCAAAATCACAACCAAAGCGTTTCTAATGTAATAGATTGTGTCATCTACAAATATGTTTACTTTTAAGTCTTTTTCTCACCTTTAACTCAAGCAATTATTTTGATTAGTGCCTTCATTTATCATGTGGTTAGGTCTCTTCTCTCTGGTAGTCCCCGATTCTCTACTTTATTGGTGTTAAGCCTTCATTTCCAATTGTTGTGAAGGACAAATGTACTCACTTTTTTTTCAATCCATTTGACCAAAAATTTAATTGATTTCTATAGGACCCACACCAATCATGTACGGCATTGCAAGATATTATATGTGTGGGGTATCTTTTGTTGATGTGCTTTGTTACCACTATGTCTTTTTCTTGGTCAGGATAGTCGTGTTCAAGAGAAAAGGTGCATGTATAGTCAATATTTGAGTGTATGCATATGAGTAATATGGTGATGATAATTCTATACATATTAAATAAAAGATATATTTGATATTTTAAAATAATGTATCCTATTTTTTATTATAAGATGGCCAATAGATAGATGTGTTTGTTATATTAAGAGTGGGTCTATATAGTTGTTTGTTATAGTTACTACAAGTAGGGGTTGTTAGGTAGTTTTTTGTAGGTTGCCTAGTAGTGTTAGAAATAAGCTATCATAGGTTGTTAGTTATTTTAGTATTATAGAAAATGAACCATGTATTTATGCATGTGGTTTTTTGCCAAGCCTAGAGTTGGTTAGGTGCAACCTACACAAGCATGGTATTTTAGAGCAGAATAGTGTCTAGCTCACACAATCATTGAGCTAATTAAAGACTTATTTATGTGATTTATTGTGAAGTGCACTTGCATTTAAAGATATTCAAAAGTATTTTTTCATTTATTAGTCATTTATATATGATAGAAATCCAAGAAGAAAATATTTACAAGACATACATCCAATGATAGATGCAAGAACATTTGCCTAATCCAAAGCGATATTTGATCTTCTGCATATATTTTCTAGAGATTGATCCAAGTGAAAATGTTCCAATGTATCAATAGCCCTTAAAAATAGTTTCAAACGAAAAGAAAATAAATCCCATAGATATTAAACGCTTATGCCAAGGTAGATTTTATCTTGGAATAAGACCTCAACACGCCATAATATTGACTACACTTTCTGCTTCAAAAATAAAATAAAAAGAAACGTAAAGGTTTTTAAAATTAAAAACATCCAATATTTATAGCATCAACATCAACGCAATCATTCTTCCCGTCCAAGCATAGGGCTTTATGCTTTTATTATCATTGTTTTCTTTTTCTATACTTCAGCATTTGATGTTCGGATATCTATACTGAAAGCTGTCAATAACAGACATAGATTAATTTATGCTTACGCCTATACACTTAAACAATTGGCATCTCATTTTCTTCCCAGTAATAGTTTATTGTCTTCAAGATTCTGACTTGAAAGATATCTCCTTGTATATTTCAAACCTTTACTCAAATCAAATTTAAGGCATTGAAGTCGATAAATAACGAGTTTTGCCTTAAACATGACATTACAGTGATTTCAAGAATAAAACCATCCAACTGGTGGCCACAGTTCAGCTTGCCTTTGATGCTTTACAACAAAGACGATCTGAATTAAACATTTGTGGGAAACGAAAGCAAGGAATCGTACAAAAGAAGTGCAAAGACACGGACAGAGACACGGACAGTAAAGAGAAACAAGAGAACAACAAGCACCGGGCTTATTTTCATGCCCTTCAAACTCCCCATAATGGAGACTGAGAGCTTTTAATAATCGACTAGTGTATGAAGACACATATGAAATCCAAGACAAGTGTATGAGGCATTTACAGAGGAAGACATATATTTATAGCAATACTAGTAAGGTTTCGCTAAATTTACGCATTCAAAGTCGTATCGCGTACCGAAGCCGATGAAATCCATGAATCGTAGCCCTTAATCGAGGGAGGAGTCTTTGACAGATTTTAAGATGCTATTATTTTTCAACTAATTTTATTTTTGACTATGTAAATGTTTTAACTTATTGTTTGACTATTGAGTTCATGACTCATTGAACTACGAACAAGGAACAAATTGGCTTATATTCTATAAATTTTAAAGCTTTGAAAGTTTTGATCTTAGGTCAACATATTTTAGGCTCTTACATGTAAGCAGGACATATTTTTTACTGTAACTCAAATTGTGATATAACCTATGTTTCATGAGTAGTGGCTCACACGAACCCATTTCTCATGAGAATGATTGGAACACTTAGCAGTTATTGGATCTAGGTGATACTCAAGGGTGAAGCACCGAGACTTCCCAGGAGGTCACCCATCCTAGTACTACTCCAACTCGAGAGTGCTTAACTACGAAGTTTCCTCCATAGTTAAACCCACTTTGCTTGCAACCACATTTTAAAACCTTCACCAAGTGTTCTTGCAGAAGGGTTCATAAGGCAAAACACTTGGTGAAGGTTTTGCAAATGGTGTTGCTATCAGAGTGGATTTAATCATGAAGGAAACTTTGTAGTTAAGTTCGCTTGAGATGGAGTAGTACTGGGATGGGTGACCTCTCAGGAAGTCCCGATGCTTCACCTATATGAGCATCACCTAGATCCATTGAGTGCTAAGCATTCCATTCATTCTCATGAGAGATGGGTTTGTGTGAGCCACTACTCATGAGACATGGGTCAATGAGTTTGACTCAAAAAACTTCACAGTTGAATCTTTATAGCAATATCACACTCTTAGATGTAGTTTCCTACATGGTGAATTTTTAATGATAAATATTTTTTATAGATTTAAAATTCTTTTGAGAGTATATAGAAGCTTCTATTTGGAATTTTATTGAATTGATTACTTCTTTGTCACTAGGATTAATTCTTGTTTCTATTATTTTGCATATATCACTACTATTATTGAATTGTAAATAGTTTAGTTTCCCTTATCTAGTATTACATGTCGTTGCATATATCATTTATCACTTTTTATTGTCATATCTTTTTAGCAAAATTTAATTTGGCAATCTATAGAGGCTGGAAGACTAAAATAGATGTTTGAATGAGGCAATCCCCTAAACACCCACCCAATTATTTCCTTCTCACTTATTTGTCAGTCATCACTTATTTCTGGATCTATTCAGATGAAATTTCTTCATTAGGATAAATCTCTAGCATTATTATAGCATTGTCTATCAAAACTTTCAATCAAAAGAGACATTAAACAATTTGAAAACATTAAGTGAAATGATCCTTTGAGATCTTGGTCTTCATTAAGTAAGAGCTTGAGCTCTCTTATAACCATTGAAGAAATTGCTATGCTTACAGAAGCTTGTAGGATTTTGTGCTTTCCTATTTAGGATGAATCTAATTTGGTCATGATTAGTAATGCAAAATAGTATGATGGTACAATATTTCATAGAGTGAATACCACATTGATTTATAACACTCTTGCTAACTCCTAGGAAGTTTTCAACTAGCTTAATGTTGTTGGAACTCAAAACTTAGTTATAACCATTGACTTATAGGCTTGAATTATCCTTGGTCTAAGATATTAGAAGCTTATAAGTCAAGCTTCATACGATTATTGATTTTAAATAAATTTCCATTGTCTTTTTTCTCTTCAAGCCTTAACAATAATATTTTCCCTATTTGTAAGACTCTTGATGGATTTAAACATGTTTTTATAATTATTTTTATTTCTCTAGTAAATATATCTAGTCTTTCTTCTTTCTTGGGTTTGGAATTTTGGAAGTTATTGGTAATCTATCTAAGCTTGATTTTTTTTAGATTTTATTTATGGTTTGAAAAAATATTGTAATCTGTTTGTTTTTTTTCTTAATCTATTTAAATTTTTATGTTTCTTTGGAAATATAGGAGTGAGGATTATTTCCTAGGTAAGATATAATATATTATCAATTCTTCTTAAAAAGTCATCTCAGTTTTTTTAAATTACTATGTAGGACACCATTTCCATGAAAATATCCTAAGATAAGTTCCAAGATCTAATTGGCAAGAGTTAGGGTACACTTAAACAAATCAAAAGTAAACTATTTGAGGATTGGCCTTTTCCTAGTGAAGATAATAAGGAGTTCATGAGGAACTATTTAGACATTAAGCAAAGATTCAATAAGAAATATTCTGAAGATATCTTTATTTAAGACCTAAGACTCAAAGAAAAATAGCTTGTTCATTATGATGTTTTTTTTTTTGTTTTTTTTTCAGAATTCATAGGGTCTGATGAAGTAATTTTAGAGGTATATGATCACGTTGGATGCAATAAAATTGATTTTAAAAGTTAAATTTTTAATAAGTTTTTTTGCTATTCATTTATCATAACACGAGGTATATAATTAAATTTCTTGAACCTGCAAAGCATTCATTATGATACTTTGCATTGATTGTAATTTAAGGAGGTTAAAAAGAAAATGAAACCACGGAGAAAGAAACAATACAATAAGATTATCTTATAGGCGATGCAGGAAATTCTAATTGCTAAAGATGGTACCTCTTCTTTATCCAATCAGAATGGTCAAGGTAACCATCTATGTGTGTTTTACCAAATTCAAAACTATCTTTCAATTGCATAAAATTTTTCATATCAATTTGAATAAAATTTTCACTAATGTATACAACTTCACATGGTTGATAGTCTATTATATGATCATTTGAAGTGTGGTTGGCCAATTCCAAGCTCATTGATTTGTCAATTATTCTATTGAATACAAATTTTACATGACTGGTCCTAGAAATGTCTTTCTTCATGAAAGGTTTAAAAATAATTTAATTATTAGTCTAGTGAAGTGAATTTTAAAAAAATTATTAGTGACCTAGAAGGGATCATTTGTAATTGAATGATAATTATATTGGCTATATTCGTACTAGCCAAACAAGAGCTTAGTAGATTTGTAACTATAATAATATAGATTTTTGATAGTTTAGAACTATTGTAGACTCTTAACTAGTCATGATCAGGGAAAAATTTAGTGGCGAATATTCACCATTTGGTGAATGTCACATGTTAGCAACCTGAGATTTGGTGAATATAATGTGTATATCAGGTAGAGCATGTCACCTAAACTTTATAAATATTGGGTGGAATGCCCAAGTCCATCGCCCATTGGTTTATGTATTTTTCCCCTTTTCTCTCACAATATCACCAATCGAATTAATTGTTGGACACTATAAATTGAAAAATTTCACCTACAATTTCCAAAGCTTATTGTAACTGACAACCATATTTGCCAATATGTTGTTAAAATTTACGTTAGGGTACGAGTTACATATATAGATTTGACATGTGTCTCTATTCCAAAGTCTTTTAATGAAGCTTTATGTCTTTTAAAACTATGGCCCGAAATTGATTTGACACACATCTCTATTCTAGAGACTTTTGGGGGAATCTTTGTGTTCTTTAAAACCTTGGTCCAAAATAGAATTCCTGCCATTGATCTCGGGTCATCAAATGGTTACAAAAATTAGGGTTATCTCCTATCAGGAGAGAAAATTAACTCACAGTACCTTAATAAAATAATAAAAATTATTTGAGTGGGCTAGGGGTGCTGCCCCTAGACCCCGTCTTGGGGGCATTGCCCCCAAACCCCTGTCAAATAATGATAATTTCTAGGTATGTGTTCCTATCATCGTGATTTCCTTCAATAATGAAAGATTCACCAATATTTTATAGAATTTTAATATAATTGAAAAAAACTCGTGAGTACAAATAATATTTTTTCCTTTCAAATTAAAAAAAATTTCCAACAACATAATTTTTTTCGACCCAAAATAATGTAGGAATCACCATGATTTTACACTTTTTTTAGGGAGGGGGTTTCTCAAAGTTTTCCCTAGTCAAGATAGAGATTAACTAGTGAAAAAAAACTAATGTAAATTATGTTGCATGAAATGGGAATAATTCTATGATTTATCACACCGTGACAATCTTGTATTTGAGATATTCAGTTCATATTTATTGTATAGTATCATTATATTAAAACTTAAATATTATTATTAGATACTAAAATCAGATTTATACTCATTCCTGGCACATGTAATACTTATGTAGTTTGTGGGTTCTATCCCGAAACCCTTTGAAATATGTTTGTCCCTCTTGCAATTGGAGTACACTTGGACTTGTTAGCAATTTGTATCTAGAAGTCTCTCTCTTCTACTTTGTACCTCGAAAAGTATCATAACTCTTTTCATGTGACATGACATGCCCCATTATCAATGTACCAGACTTTTGTCGAGGTAGAGATAGATAGGTAAGTTATAAAAGTGAACTCTTCTTTAAGCCTTGAAGATAATTCATTAATGTTATTTTTGTGGTTTCTTCTTATTGTTACTGTTTAGCCTATTCAAACATTGATTGATATATTGTTAATGCAAATTACATTCAGAATTATTTTTTGTTCAATGCTCTCTTTTTCTTCTCTCTTTAGTAGTTAGGCTCTTTTTTTGAGCCTTTCTTAAAAGTTTCCTTTCTTAAATTTGAAATATTCTCATCATCATAACCTTTCTAGTCTCTAATATTGTCAATAATAATAAGGCTCAACCTAAGCTATTTGTAAGTGATATTGGTGATCCAAGTTAGGTTGACCACATCATCCATCAATTACATAGAAAAAAAATGTACCACTTCTAGGACAACCTAGTTAATGTTTTTGAATGCAGGAAAAAATAGGTTTTAACGGGGACCTAAAACCCCTTACAAGCTAGAATAAAAGTATAGATGTTAAAGCACACTAAAATGAGACAGGACTGGAGACCATTCCGCTAAAGCCATAACCAACAAAAAACCAGAAAAAACCAAAAGCCAAAGACCAGGAAAAAGAAGACAGCCAATACTAGGAACCAGAGCCCTAGACAAACTCCTTGCAAGCCTCATCAGCTTCTTGCTTTGTTTCAGATACCTTCTTTATCACCGCATTGAGCTCCGAGAGTTCTTGGATACTTTCTTGAATTTTCTTCCTTCTCGTTGATCTAGTGCATTTTCTGGGGCCTTCCTCTTCCAAGTTCTCAGTAATTTCCTCTAGTTTTTTACTAGGGGAGCCAGCATCTAGCTCAGCCTAAATGGTCATAAAACAATACATAGCTGATCCCATAAATTTGTTGTAGTCTTGCACGTGTTTTTTCATGGTTTTCTCCATAGTTTCTATTCTAGCTTGAAAATCCTACACATTTTTGTCATCTTCATTGGTAACCTTGTCCACCTTATTTTTTGGGCTAGACTCCAGCAAATTCTGCAGAGAATCCACCTTAGAAGACATGGAGCGATGCTTAAGGTTTAAATTCTTGATCTTGGTTAATGTTGTTCTCACAAGATCATCATAATCTTTTTTCCCCTGATAGCTGATAACTCATCTTTGACTTTTCTAACCTGGGTGAGGTAATTGACAAATGCCTTCTCCCTTGTTTTGTCTGGTGTTTCTCAGTTTCTTGCTAAGGATCATTTTCTTGCTCACTATTGCACTCTAGAACAATTTTAGAATGGCATTTCATATTTTCTTACAAGCATGTAATCGTTCATTATGGGGAATGATATGATCTTTACCTCCATCTTGAATAATATACCTGGATTTGGAATCCTCTTTATAGGAATCTTCTAATAGCATTAGATCTACAGGTAGAAAAACATTGGCCACTATATACTTCTTTAGTCCATTCCCTTCTACTAATAAATATATTCTACATTTCCTAATACCAAAGTTTTATAAACCATCTATATTTTCTTGATCTGTCAAACCAACTGAAGCCATTACCATTTCTTAGCTATTTTTTTATCACTCACAACCAAAAATTTTGAGTTTTATAGTTTTTTTGTGATTTATCATATCTTTTGATAGTTTGGTATATTACCATTTCTTGGCTAGACTAATAATATTTCATTTATTCACACTGAAATAAACTTATTTCCCTTGGGTAGGCTGAATTCACTCTGTTAACTCTATTATATAATTCATTATCACAAAACAAGGCCCATTATTAGAGTCCTTGAGCACCCAAGGAATTCATTGTGGATCTTTGCATTCAATATTCAAAATGAAAAATTTAAATATCTAAAAATCTCACAAAAATAATAAGTATTATCCAAACTATGTTAGTTAATTTAGTTTATTTTAAAAATTATAAATATAATACTTTAGTTTTTATTTTACTAGAAAAAAAATCATTTATTCTTGCACAGATATGTACTCATTATAAACTCATAAAATAATAAATAAGAACTAAAGAAATTGTGAAAGAATATCCTTTCCTTTCTCGTATATTTCTATTTTTGTTGAGAAAAGATCTATCTAAGTAATTCCAACCAAATAACATGTCTAAAAGAATAATTATAATGAGTTTTGATTGAACATAATTAACATTTTTCTATGTTTAAAACAACAAACATCACCCAAGAAATAATAAAGTGCAATGTTTACTTTTTACTAGAGTTGATTATTCAGTTGCATAAAATAAATATTGAAAATAATAACTATGTTGTAATAAAAAAAACTCATTTAATCCAATAAAAAATAATCTAATAGACCATCTTAACAAACTAGATTATCATCTACTACATTCTACCTTTACCTTGATGTGAACACCCCATAAATCCAACTACAATTCAATAGGTTAGAAATATTTCAATAAAATGTTAATTTATCTAATAGACTATGTAATTTTCTATAGAAAAATATTAATATCTCTCTAAATATATTTTTAAATATCATTAATAAATTTTAAGTAAAAAACACATGTGAATATTGTTAGAATAACAATGTCTCAATCAACTAAGAGGGGCGAGTGAATCAGTTGATGTTAATACAGAATTACTTAAACATTAACTTCAAACTTATTGCTTATAACAAAACATTGAACTGAAAAAGTGAATGTTGCAATAACACACATACACATGAACACCAATATTCTTTCTTGAGGAAAACCCTATTAAGGGAAAAAAACCCCAGTGGGGATGCTACCTAGAAATATCTGCATTATAGGTATAATAATGATGTTAAGAGTTCTAACTATGTTAGGAGTTGAGTATTGCAATATGTAGGTCCTAGTTACAGGACAAACCCTATTAGGATCCTTTTACAATGTGATCTCCCAATAAAGGAATTGAGTCCAGCCCTATTAAAGGCAATTACCCTATTAGGGGTGTACAATACATCAACCTACTCAAGCGATTTAAGAGTTAAAGCCACCCTCAAGTTCTCCAAACCTTGCAACTTGAAATCTGAGATAATTATGTTCTAAAACTGCTTACAACCTTTAATCACTACCAAGTAAGCTCCACCTTGTGCCTTAGAGAACAACTATTGTTCTTAGAATAGTATCCAATGCAGCCTTAAGATTGCATTAACCTCTGCATCTCGTATATGCAGTACCACACATATTTTACAAGGATTTCAATCCTTAAATACAAGTTACTACAATTATATTCAAGTCGGGCTTATAGGATAAATCCTATTTACAAAATAAAAATGGACCCATGTGAAGATACACATTGAACTTCCTATAATGTTATGACATAGTAGTTACATCAATTAATCATTTATATATGTTGATTAAGCTTGCATATCATATTATGTGAAATGTATTCCAATTCAGCCTTCAAATAGGTCTTTTCCAATGCATATGGCATAGTTGACACCACTTGTACAATCATGACACCATATGATCGCAATAAGATCTCACTCTTGTGTCCAACATCAACCTATGTTCGCACATCATAACTTAAACAACCATTTTTTCTATCCACAAAGTCTTGCAATCAACTTTGTGAAAACATAGTGTTTATCTCCTAAGAAATAGCTTCTAGTAAACCACTCATAAATCTTTTGAATTAGCTAAAAAGAGTGTGCAATCAAAGATGGTTCCTTAGGACATCATGATGATTCTTTTTCTAAATATGTATGTATGATATCTGCATCAACATCTTTTCAAATCCTCTTCATCAATCATCAAATCCTCATGATCCTTTCATACTATTTTTCATGTGTCATTATCTCCCTCATTGACATCAATGGAAAAGTTGTCTCCAAGAGTTGTGAGTAACTCATCTTCATATATATATGCACCCATAGGAGAAGCATCAAGCATATAGTTTAGAGAATGAAATAGTGCTCTGATATTTTTGGACTAATGTAATTCCAACATCAATTACTCATGGGTAGGTTGGGACATGACCCCTAGCCTACTTCTTGGATCGTCAAATGTATCCTTAGGCAAAGGTTTTGTGAAAATGTCTTCTATTTTCTCCTTTATACTCACATATTCTAACTTTACTTCCTTCTCTACTACTTTGTCTCTCCAGAAATGATACTTTGTTGCTATATGTTTTGTCTTTGAATGTATAATAGGGTTCTTTGACATATCTACCATCCTAGTATTGTCACAATGAATAGTGACTGAATCTTCTAGACAAAATCCAATGTCCTTCAACATTTGCTTCATCCATATGATCTGTGTACAAGTGATTATTTCTGTAACATATTCTGATTCTGTAGTACACTGAGCAATGCAGTCGCACTTCTTTCTAAGCCAAGAAACCAATCATTTACCAGGGAAGAATGCTCATCCATTAGTTCTCTTTATGTCATCTACATTCCCTACCCAATCAACATCAGTGAAGAAATGAAATGTAAAATCCTGTCATCTATCATACCATAGACCAAACTCAATTGTGCCCTTAAGATATTCGAATATCCTTTTTACTACCATAAGATGAGATTCTTTAGGATCTTCTTGAAATCTTACAACAATGCTAACAACATTGGCTATATCAGGCCTAGTATGTGTTAGATAATGAAGACCTTCAATTATTGATCTATATCTTGTTTGAGGTACATTATTTTTCTTCATCTTCCAAATAAAAGTTTGTTCTAGTTAACATAGGAGTTCTGACAGGTTTACTATAATCCATGCCAAACTTTTTCAATAGTTCTTTGAGATATCTGGTTTGAGATACGAATATCCCTTCTTTAATTTGACTGATCTACAATCCAAGGAAGAATTTCATCTCCCCAATCATATATATTTGAAATTCACTTTTCATCTCTTCTGCAAACTTGTTTCTCATATCATTATTTCCTCCAAATATAATATCATCAACAAAAACTTCATCAATCAAGGTACCTTCTTTAGTGATTCTTAAGTACAAATTATTGTCAGCATTTCACTTCTTGAATTCCAATAGAATCAAATACTTATCCAATATTTTATACCAAGCCCTTGGTGCTTGTTTCAATCCATACATAACTTTCTTCAATCTACAAACTTGATCTTCATTCCCTAGTAAAGGAAATCCATTAGGTTGCCCAATATATACTTCCTCTTCCAAGTCTCCTTTAAGAAAAGCTTATTTGACATCCATCTGATACACTTTGAAATTTTTATGGGCAGCATAAGCTAGGAATAATCTGACTATCTCAATTCTAGCAATAGGTGCAAAGGTTTCTTCAAAATAAATTCCTTCTTGTTGTGAATATCCTTTACATACCAATCGTGTTGTGTTTCTAACATCAATGCCTTCTTCATTCATCTTGTTCCTGTATGCCCACTTGGTACCAATCATATTTTTGTCTTTAGGCTTTGGAACCAATTCCCAAGTGTTATTTTTCTTAATCTTCTCTAGTTCTTCCTTCCTAGCAATGATCCATGATTCATCTTTGCATACCTTCTCTTTGGACTGTGGTTCTACTTGAGAAATCAAGTAGATGGAATTTGTAGATTGTGACCTTTCTTCTTTCTTGTGTAATCTTGTTCTGGTTCTTTTTCTACTATCACCAATGATATGATCGTTAGGATGATTTCTTTGAATATATTTGGGTGTTCTTTGTTCCCTTAATTCCACACTTATGCCATTGTCAATTTCCAAACCATCATATCATGCTTCATTCTCACTTTCTATTGTATGTATATTGTTCTGATTTGTACTCATGTTTTCAAAAGAAATCTCATAGGGGTTAGGGCCACAATATTTTTCTATAACTTAAATTTTTTTTCATCTACTCTCACATTAACAATTTTAATCATCTTCCAAGGAACAATCCTTCATCACTTCTAGAATCAAATTTTTCTATACATTCATCTCTCTTAATGTAGTATTTATTTCCAAAAATTCTAAAACAACTAACAATAGGCATATTACCACACCATAGCTCAAATGGTGTCTTGTAAGTACCTTCTATTTTTTTACTCTACTCATTGTATATACATTTGTATTGACTTCTTCACTCCAATGCATATGTGGGACCTTTCCTTCTAAATACATTGTTCTTGCAACATCAAGAACTATTCTATCTCTTCCTTGAGCAAAACAATTTTATTATGGTGTCCTAGGTGTTGATGTCTTCCTCACAATACCATGTTCTTCAAAAAGGTATTGAATTCATGTGAAGTGAATCATCCACCTTTGTCTAATCTTAAACATTTTATCTTCAAGCCCGTCTCATTTTCAACTTTTTCCTTATAAAAGTTGAAAGTTTTCAAATGCTTCTAATTTTTCTCTAAGAATCCTACCCACATCATTCTAGAGTAGTCATCAGTGAATATAATAAAGTACATGTCTCCAAAGTATGACCTGGTCTAAGTAGGTCCACATAGATTTGTATGAATCAGTTCCATCTTTCTATTTGTCGGTTATCCTTTTCTTGTAAAGTTGTTTCTTGTTTTCTTTCCCAAGACACACTCTCTGCATGTAGTATTGGTTGGTTTCACAATCTTAGGTATATCTCTGATAGCATTATTATTAGATGATTTTACCATGTTGTGAAAGTTGATATGACAAAACCTTCTATGTCATAACCTTTTGTCATCAATCTTTGCAATAAAACAACTAACCTTAGTAGAGCTTAACTAGAATATATTACCTCTGGTCTTAGTACCAGATGCGATCAATTCTCCATTAGCTCCTCTAATAGAGCAATAGACATCCCTAAATTATAAGTGATAGCCCTTTTCCACAAGATGTCCAACACTTAATAGATTATGTTTTAAGCCGTCCACAAATATTACATCGTTAGTATTAGTCTTTCCATCTAAAGTAATTGATCCTTTACCAACAATCATTCTAGGAGTAGTGTCACCAAATCTTACAACACCACCATAAAACTTATTTAGCTGAATGAATCTATCTTTATTACCAATCATATGATGTGAACATACACTATCTATTATCCAATCAATTTTCTTACAAATATTAGAAACTGATGCTTTATCTTCATGGATAGGATCCTCTTTTTGATATCAACAAAATCCAATACATGATTGAATTCATCATCTAAATCTTCAGATCATATATAGATGCAAAGTGACCAACCTTATTGCAATTAAAACATTTTAAGGGTAATTTCCCTTCAAACTTACCTTTTTCCTTTCATTTATCTTCTGGTGATCAGGGCCATGTTCTTCTCATCCACCTGATTGTCTAGTCTTTTAATCTTTTCCCATTCTTCAACATATTATCTAAGATCTTCGATGTGCTTACTTACTCGATTAGATCTAGCTTCAATAGGTCCACTTGTATGTGTAGTTTCTATAAATGTTGTGTCAACCTTACGTAGTGTATCCTTTACCTCTGCGGTCTCAAAGGTAGTTAGTTTAATTGGACTAACATTTCTTTGGTGAAGTCTTTGTATTATGGTATGGTCTCCTCCAAAGAAAGAAATTTGGGTTTATAGGCTTGAGTCACATATCTCATAATTTTAGCTATGACTTCATCTTTTGTATAAGTGTCTCCATTGTTTCTAATTTGAATCACATATTCAGATACCCTCTGAACATACATCATTATTGTTTCATCATCCTTCATTTGTATTGTCTCCATCTTTGTTCTCCAATTCTACAAATTGTCTCTCTTAGTGTATTCATTTCGTTCATAGAGTGAAATTAGTCTTTTCCAAATCTCACCTCCTTTTGTTATATCTCTGGCTTCTAGGAATTAACCATCATATAGTGCATTAACCAAGGCTTCCATTGCAAGAACATTGCATACAAACTTTTTCCTTTCTTCTTCAGTAGTAGCAAGTGTTTCAAGATCTTCCTCTCCTATGATGGGTAAATCTTTCCAAGTAATGAGCCGATATTCCAACCCCATAAACATCAGATGATTCTTCATCTTCTCCTTCCATGTGTCAAAATTTTCTACATCAAACTTAGGAATCTCTTTTCTGAATAAGGCCATCCTTATCTTTACCTCAAGTTGTTAAGCTTCCTGACTAAGGACCAAAAGCTCTGATGCCAATTGTTAGAATACTAATCACCCAGTCAATTGAGGGAGTGGGGGGTGGGGTTGAATCAGTTGATGCCAATACATAATAATTTAAATTTAAATTCAAAATTATTGCTTATAACAAAACACTGATCTAAAAAAGTGAATGCAACAATAACACACATACACATGAATGCCAGTATTTTTCTCGAGGAAAACCCTGTTAAGGGAAAAAACCATGGTGGGGATGGTACCCACAAATATTTACACTATAGACCTTTAATAACCCTTTTAAGAGTTATAACCATGTTAGGAGCTGAGTATTACAATAGGTAGGTCTTGTGTGTGCTTGAATGTGACCTCTAAATCAACCACATACGCAACATAGTCATTACTCCTATGGTCAAATTACGAAGAGAATATGAATTATTCAATCCGAAATTCGTGAGGAAGTGACCTGTTGCCTCCTATGTAGATGGGGTGTATAATCACTCTCAGATTGGAGAACCAACAACCATCAAACCGCTACTACAATGGAGGATTTTCCAAGAAAGCCATAAAGATGATATGCAAAGCTAGAATCAAACTAAGATGAATGCAATTATTCTAAGAATACTTTGAGAGAAATATGCAATTAATCTAAAGTACTTGAAAGGAAATATGAAATGCAAATTTTTAGTTGATTTTTGAATAAAAATGATCTTAATCTAAGAACAATTAAGCAAATTTAATCTAAATGAGAAATGCAATTACAATAAAATGAGAAATTAAACTAGTTACAAATGAAAGCTTGAATTTCAATCAAAAATTCACTATAGTGCCTTTACTCTCAAAATTGCCTTTTTTTGAATGAGAAGAAGAGGCTCATTAAATAGAAAAGCTCGAGAGAGGAATGAAGAGTTTCTTGATTCGAAACTCCTGACCCTTCATTCCCATTTTGAGACAAAAATGCAAGAATTACTTAATAAAAAGAATGGAAAATGCCACACAGGTGACCTTTCGAATATCAAGAATTATCAATTCAAAAAACTATGTCCATTCGAATATCAAGTAATTATTAATTCCTTTTTATGTGTAATTAGCTAAAAGGGGGTAGATTTTTAATTTAATTAGAAAGCACATAGGACTTTACAATTAAATTAATGTATCATAGAGATAATTTAGCTAATAAAGTCAAAGAGACTTAGGAATTAATTTTAGTGTTTGATTATTGCAATTTATGGTCTTTGCAATTGACATCAAGTCAAATTAAGTCAGATATGAGGGAGAAAATTGCCTAGGGAACTAGGACTTTGGTGATGTAAAATCGAGATAATGCACCAAAATTGATGAAATTAAATAGGTGCCAATTTTGGGGTATTACATTTTCCCCTCTTTGAATTGATGTGCGAATAGCACGTTGATTCAAAGAATAGTATGAAGTGACAGAAGATGAGAATTTCTGAAGTCTAAGTTAGATTGCAAAGACAATAGTCATAGAAGAGAACCGGAATCGAGGTTAGATTGCCCCAATACCAATTGATGAAGATGCAGATTTAGGACTATCTCTGAATCAGGGTTAGATTGCCCCAATACGAAGCTTAGTCCTCTGAGACCCAGGTTAGATTGCCTAGATAATGGTCTAAAAGAGATTTCAAGAGTCATCTCCAGAATGAAGCTTGACTCCCAGGAATCAGGGTTAGATTGCCCCAATACCCAAAAGATTTCAAGAACCATCTCCAGAATGAAGAGTGATCCTTGAGGATCTGAGTTAGATTGCTCAGATACCTAAGAGATAGATGATAAGATAACAAGATGCGAGGCAGCAAGATGCCCCTAGCAATGAGAACTAATGATTCAAATCAGACTGATTCAAGAATAGATTCGACAAGATTCAAATGATGTAATCATCCTGCCCCCTCGGGAGTGAAATTGAAAGATGACATGTCAGAAGGATGATAAACAATAAGAGATTGCAGAGCAAAAGTAATTAGACTAGATTCACGAAGCTACAGAAGTGAATCTGAGCAAAGCAGAGGTCCTGTTGACCAAGTTTGACCATAGTTGAGTAAATTTGACTTGAATTGACTTTGATGAAAAGAGAAAAGATCTCAAGAACATGATGTAAAGATGAGGATCTGGCAAGAAAATGATGCCAGAAGGTTGACTGCACAAGCATCCAATCCAGAAGGAGTTCAATATTTAAAATGTGATTTTGAGCCACTTAGAGATGTCAGATTTCAATTTCGATCCTGAAAATGGATTCAAAACAGTCGATTTAGCAAAGGGTGCAATTTTCACGCAAAATGGAGCACTTTCAAAAATTAGGTCAAAAGCTATATAAGGCCCAGAGGAGTCATTTTCAAATCATTATTCAGCATAGTCTTTTAGTGATTCTAAGCTCTAAGATAGAGAAATGGAGGGTCTGCCACTACATACACACTGATTTGAGCATTCTCGACAACATGCCTGGCCACCGGAGTATGACGCACCTGTAAGTAGTCGATAAACTTCTTTGCATTTCAATTCGTACAGCGTGATAGGTTAGATTTTTTAAAAAAATTAGCTTAATTAGGGAAAAAGTGTGAAATCTCACACAAGAAAGTAGTTCTCTCGCATGAGCCTAGGTTTCATTTCATGTGAGAAAGTAGTTTCCCTGCGTGAACTAACAAGCTCAAAGGGTAGAACTTCGCGCGAGCTGGAGGGTCATCTCACATGAGCATTCTATTTTCTCGCATGAAGTGGTAGTTTTCTCACGCAAAAGAACACTTTTCTCACGCGAAAGACTGTTGCAAGTGTCCAAATTTTATCAGATTTGCATGAAATCAGCAAAATAAAGTCTTGTAGAGCCTTGTCATAGGATAGATGCTCTGCTGTAGTTGCTATTGTAGTAGTGAAAACCAACATGATTGAGGTACTAACCTAATGTCGTCGTTTGCTTTGCAGGTTGACTTTCCAGATATCACATTCTGGGAACATCACCTTGTTATTACTACATTAGTTTAGAGACTGATAGATGCCGAGATTGCTCACATTGATGCTCTGGGCTTGGGATATTTGCATGAGTTACCTGACATTCGGGTGAATCATGGTCTTCTTACTACACTGGTAGAGCATTTCCATTCGGAGATGAACACATTTCATTTTTTGATGGGGGAGATTATAGTGACCACTGAGGACATATATAGGATCCTACAGATACCCATTCATGGTACTCATGTTGAGTATAATACACAGCTGCGGTAGGGTACAGTGGCCTTGAGGACTATCTTTAGGGATGATCTTGTGATGGGTCAGGCCATCTCTTGGGAGGATCTGGTGCATAGATATGGTAGAGCGCATCCATTCCAGGTCATGTTGGCTATATTTCTGAGTTGTTACCTCATACCTGATCGAGTTCAGCATGGACTAGAGTGTGGTTGGGGTACCATGCTGCAGAGGATGCTAGACAGACCAGTTGTGAGATTTGGATGGGGGGAGTGTATGCTGGCACACATGTATCACGAGATGCATGAGATTGTGTATAGAGGTGCGAGATCGATGGTGGTAGGAGTCTTCATCTTACAGGTCTGGGCCTGGGAGCACCTCCCCATTTGTAGACCCCCTTTCCATGATACGCGATAGGCACTGGAGCCTTATATTTATAGATATTCAGGTGTGATGACCTAGCCCCTGTTGGGTAAGATAGAGCAGTGGAGAGCACAGTTGGATGACATGGTCACTATAGTTTAGAGACCTTGGATAGCTACTGAGCCCTGGGACGATGCTCGAAGAGAGCTTGCTACCATGTTTGTGTCATGTCCACTGATTGGACAAACTATTCAGATGATTGAGAGATTCTTGGTTACACGTGTCCTGTGCCAGTTTGGCAGACAGCAAGATATTTCATAGGAGTACTGCCCCTATGCTCACTTCTCTGATGAGGAGAAGAAGGGGTGGCATGCATGATTGGATTTGGGACGATGCGTGATAGAGTCACGCATCCCACCAGCATGATGGGACTACATGGTGGATGTCACCAATGCAGGGGTGACACCTGCATACAGGGACCATTTGATTGCATGACCTCATTCAAAGTTCACAGATCTAGTTGGTGTAGGAGCATAGCAACAGGCACCATAGCAGCAGCAGGCACAGGATCAGCAGGTGTAGGTAGAGCAGCCTATACAGCAGCAGGCTGCGTAGCAGCAGGCACCACAGTAGAGACCTGGGCAGAGAGTTTTGAGGCCCTGATTAGGACAGGTGAGCATCCCTGCTAGGACCATGGGCTCAGATCCCAGAGTAGGGAGTAGTAGTACATAGTAGAGGTCCACGAGACCACATATAGCTGACATATCCCAGTAGGTACCATAGGGGGAGGATACAGACATGCTAGACGTGGCAGCTGGAGTAGGTGTAGGACAGGTACAGGAGGCTCTCAGGAAGAGCCGAGAGAGAGTATGGTAGGTGCAGTGTGAGCGTGATGATTTTCACACGCGTCTTATTCGAGAGGAGACTCGAGTAGTAGATAGGGATGTAGAGATTAGACAGCTATGGGTGGAGTTAGCGCACTCAAGATTAGAGACTAGATATGAGGCCGCCCAGGTGGCTTATTACTATGTAGCATACTATGGGGCTGTTCTAGATATATTAGAGCAGGTGCTGCCATTTTTCGAGTATGCTGGGGCTCCACAGGCTCCTCCTCTAGTACCTCCATAGGCTCCTCCATAGGCTCCTCCACAGGCTCCTCCACAGAGACCGATGCCACCACCGCAGACATTAGGATAGCAAGCTCCTCCACCTCCACCCCCTCCCAGTGGGAGTGGATCTTGATTATATCATAGCTCATTCTTTTGTTTTGGTACTATGCTTGAGTAGAACCTCTTTGTATATGACATTTGGATTGATATATATATATATATATATATATATATATATATATATATATATATATATATATATATATATATATATATATATATATATATATATATATATATATATATATATATATATATATATATATGAGATCAATGATTCTTTTGATATCATTGTACTTGTTGCAAATTTCTTGAATGTATGATGTTTATGAGATGTGCTCTTATATGCTTTAGATGTATGAAGAGAAATGTATGCAATGTAGTGATAGATAAATGGTTTATGCTTATATCGGATGCACATGTTGATGCAGATGCAATGAGTTTATGGATGTAAATGGAAATAAAATGCAATGGATATGGTACTAATCATCTCATGCAAGATTGTAGCAATATTTAACAGATACTAATCAAAGGATAGATATGTTCGAGGATCGACAATGAAGACCAGATACTTGTGCAACCAAGAAGAACCCAAGGCAATAGATGAGAGCCTTTGATGAAGACTATTAAGAGAGTAAATAAGGCATCATCTTAAGTTCAAAGCTGAGAATGAAAATGCAAGCCAAAGCTAAAGATGCAAGCTTAAAATGAAAATGCAAACCCTAGGACTTGGTTGTTGGACTCACCGCATTTATCATCATAGAGCCTTTCAAGCTCAGACAATCGCAAGATGTCATACAATCCTTACTAATATCTCTATCATGAGAATATGAATATGACATGAGTCTTAAATTTGTCGGAATAAGGTGTAAGCATTAAGGCACAAGAAGCTAGAATGACCTGAACACCTATTCCTTTTAATCTAGCAAGTTAACATAAGCATTAGAGCATAAATGCTAGAATGACCTGAATGTCTCTTGCGAACAAACACACCAAGCATGTAGGAGTTCCTTCTTTTGCCAAAGATTGCTCGTAGTGACCCTTACATTCACTTAATAGGACGAGCATTTACAATTTCATCAATAGCAGAAAGAAGTCACTCAAAAGACAAGGAGAAGAACCAACCTCACCAAAGCATCCATATAAAAGGAGTCGAGGTATGCATGGCCATCCAATACAAGATAGAGGCTCTTACAGATGGACACCCCTCTTAAATGAATTCTTTGGATCATTGGAACTAAACCAACAAACAGAAAGCAAAAAAAGAAAAGCAAACAAACAAGCACTCAAAGAAAACAAAGCTCAACATGCCTCAAAGGAACATACAATTAGTTTTAGTTTTAGTTTAAGTTCATGTTCAAGCGGATTTAAGACAATTCAGAAAGATAAAATTCAAAGTCTCAATGAGATAATGACAGTAGGTAGACGTAATGAGAATCACTGGTGATTGATAGAAGGGAGAAATCCCAAAGAAGAGAGATCGAATGAAAGCTAGGTATCCGTAGGCAGGCATAGTGGGAACCACTGGCAACCAATGCTCAAAAGAGTTTCCATAAGCGATAGGACAATGCCCCCTAGACTAGGCAGGTGCCCCCAAGTGTGAACTAGTTCCAATCCATGAAGAGTCGAGGAAAACTCAAAGACAAGTGCATGAGCTAGCAAACCAAAGCAGGAAACAAACTAAAGCAGGAAAGCGGGAAAACAAACTAAAGTAGGAAAGCAGGAAAACAAACTAAAGCAGGAAACTAAGAGCCAAGCGACGCTGAGATGAGATGTTACTTCAGGAAAACAAGAGGTGCATGTTTACCAAGTTTTCACCATCTTGGCAGAGATTCTATTTTTGCTACCATGACGCCTGTTTACCAGGTTTTCATCAATGGCAGATTTTTTCTCTTTTTCAATTTTTTTTGTACTTTTCTCTTTTTTTGCTTTTTTTATATTTTTTACATTTTCTATTTTTTTTGTATTTTTCACATTTTCTATTTTTTTTGTATTATCAAGGTGCCTGTTTACCAGGTTTTCACCAGGATAATAGATACATCAAAGCGCCTGTTTGCCAAGTTTTCACTAAGATGATCATTTTTTTCATGACATTTTACAATTTTTAGGATTTTTTTAGGATCAATAAGTATGTACATGAGCATACTGAGAATGTCATCTGCAAAAATTTTTCAAATGAAGAGCGTTGATAGGCTCTTTGGGTTGCTCTCCTTCAGTGGTGGAGAGGTGGTAAGCACCAGATCCAAATGCTGCAGTAATAATGTATGGACCAAGCCAGTTTGGTTCAAATTTTCCTTTCTTGGTTCTCTGCTGCTGATTCTTGGGGTTCTCCCTCAAGATGAGGTCACCCACTTGGAATTCCCTTTGTCTGACTTTCTTGTTATATGTTTTTGACATTCTCTTTTGATATGCTCGAAGATGATCGAATGCCACTCTCCGACGTTCATCTAATAGTTCAAGCTCTTGCAACCTAGATATTCTGGTATCTTCATCAGTGATGAGGCCCTCCAGAGAGATTCACAATGTCAAAATCTCGACCTCAATTGGCAATACTACTTTTTCCCCATAGACTAAGGCAAAAGGAGTGGCTCCTGTTGGTGTTCATATACTTGTTCTGTAAGCCCACAAAGCCGGATTAATCTGGAGATGCCAATCTCTACCAGATTTATGAACTGTTCTATGCAAAATTTTTAGGATTATCTTATTAGAAGCTTCTGCTTGTCCATTACCCTGAGGATAATAAATAGATGACCAATGCTGAATGATCCTGAATTTCATGCATAAGTTTGTCAAATCCTTGTTCTTAAACTGTCCTCCATTGTCAATGATAATAGATGAAGGTACGCCATATCTACAAATAATATAGTTCAAAATGAACTTAGCAATAGTCCTTCCATCAGCTACAGTCAGAGGGACTGCCTCGACCCATTTGGTAAAGTAATCTGTAGCAGTGATTATGAATTTATCTCCTCTTGAACAAGAAGGGTGTATCTAACCAACCAAATCAAAAGCCCATTGTTGAAATGGCCAAAAACTAATGAGAGGACTGAGCTCCCTAGCAGGAGCGTGGATCAAATTCCCATGATATTCACACTGCTTGCAAGTCTTGACATATTGGACAACTTCTTTTTCCATATTCAGCCAATAGTATCCAACTCTAATAAGTTTATGAGCTAACGTCAGATCACTCGAATGAGAGCCGCAAATACCTTCGTGTACCTCAGCTAACGCACGTTTGGACTCATCAGGTTCTAGACACCTAAGTAGAGTACCGTATAGGCCCCGTCTATACAAGGCATTTGCTATAAGAACATACCGTGAAGTAGTATGAATGAGGTGACGTTTCTCATTCTGGGTATAGGTATCGGGGATAATTTGGTCCCAAAGATAAGAGTAGATATGGTGGTAGCAGGATGAGTCATGTCCAATGACTGAACAAATCATCTTGGATTCAGGATTGTCATAGGTAGGGTAGCATAATGTTTCCACCAGGAATTCATGCCTGAAGTCATTTTCTGGCATTTGTAATATTGAGGCCAAAGTAGCCATAGCATCAGCCGCCTTATTATCTGTTCTTGGAATCTGCTGGAAGGAAATATGTGCAAAGTATAACTTAAGATCATCCACCATTCTTTTGTAGGGTATTAGCTTGTCATCCTTTGTTTGATATACATTATTAACTTGATTAATGATCAACTGAGAATCACCAAAGAGTTGGAGCTCATCTATACGCCATTCAAGGGATAATTTCATACCATTGATAAGAGCCTCATATTCAGCTATGTTGTTGGTGCAAGGAAACATCATTTTGTAGGCCTTAGGCAAAGAATAGCATTGAGGTGTTATAAATAGAATACCCACACCTGATCCTTGTTGAGTGAATGAGCCATCAAAAAACATACTCCAAGACTAATGTGTGAGATCCAAAATGGAGTCATCTGGAAATTCAATGTTCAAAGGTTGGTGATCAGGTAGAGGAGCCTCTGCCAATTGATCAGCAATTGCTTGTCCCTTAATAGCTTTCCTTTCCACATATTCAATATCAAACTCACTGAGGATCATGACCCATTTAGCCAACCTACCCGTGAGAGCAGCCTTGCTTAATAAGTATTTTAGCGGGTCAATTTTTGCAATAAGCTTTGTAGTGTGAGCCAACATATAATGTCACAGTTTCTATAAGGCAAACACTACAGCTAGACAAGCTTTTTCAATAGCAAAGTAGTTCATTTCATAGGACACCAATGTTCTGCTGATGTAATAAATAGCTCTTTCTTTATTGTTCTGATCTTCCTGAGCTAAGAGAGCACCCAAAGATGTACTTGTGGCTGAAATATATAGTATAAGTGGCTTCCCATGGATAGGAGGCATCAAAATGGGTGGATTGGCAAGATATTGTTTTATTTGATTGAGACCCTTGTCACATTCCTCGTTCCATTCATAGGTGACACCTTTATGCAAAGTTTTAGTCAACGGCTGTGATTTATCAGCTAGCTGTGAGATGAACCGCCAAATGGATTGCAACCTTCCTTGTAGACCTCTCATCTGACTTATGTTCTTAGGAGGAGGCATGTCCATAATAGCTTGAACTTTTTCTGGATCAACTTCTATGCCTTTGGCTGAGATAATGTAACCCAAGAGTTTTCCAGAAGTGACTCCAAATGCACATTTCTTGGGATTAAGTCTAAGGCTAAACTACTCCATGCAATCAAGGATGGGACCCAAATCTTCAAGGTGAGTTCTTCGCTGCATACTCTTGGCTAAAGTATCATCCACATAGTCCTCCATAGTTTTGTGCATCATATCATGGAAGATAGTAGTAACAGCTCTCTGATATGTTGCTCCAGCGTTCTTAAGCCCAAAAGGCATAACATTCTAGCAGAAAGTGCCCCAAGCACATGTGAAGGTAGTTTTTTCTTGGTCTTCTGGCGCAATTTTAATTTGATTATAGCCAAAGAAGCCATCCATCAAGGAGTACATCTCATATCCTGCGGTCATGTCTACTAGTATATCAATATTAGGCAGTAGGAAATCATCTTTTGGACATGCCTTATTGAGATCTCTAAAATCCATACACACATGAATGGATTTATCATGTTTAGTAACTAGAACAATGTTTGAAATCCATTCGGCATAATCAATTGCTCTTATGAAACTAGCTTTAAGGAGCTTTTCTGGTTCATTTTTAACAAACAGTGCCACATGAGGGTGCATCTTTCAAAGCTTCTGCTTAACAGGTTTGACATCTGGTGCAATGGACAAATGATGCATGATTAGATTGGGATCCAATCTAGGCATATCAGAATAACCCCATGCAAAGTTTATTTTCTTGCATTGGAAGAATCTAGTGAACTCTTCTTTTTCTTCAGCAGATAATGACTGTGCTAAATGTATAATCTATGGAGTAGCCTCAATGCCCAAGTTCACTGGCTGTGTCAGTTCAATCAGAACTGATGATCTTTCTTGAAAATGGCTTGGTAGAGTATCAAGTATCTCATCCTTGGGTGCCTTAGAGAGGTTTTCACCCTCAGATACGTCTTTTATTTTTACTATTTTTGGCTCTGATACTACCACAAAGTGGTTTTCACCATCAGAGCTCTTATTTTTTCTATTTTTTATTTTTTGACTAAGATACTTGATATCCCCTTCTGTCATGCTGATGTTGTATTTTCTGGTGGAAGACATTACAGGTTCGAGAGCATGGAGGTAGCAGGCTAGTTCATAATCATTCTAGAACGTAAGGACTTCATTGGATGCGAGAGGGGAGTTCTAGTTTATTAGATCAGGACGGTGGAGTGAAAGGGAAGTAGTGGCTGGTTCAACTGTGTTCATAGTATAACCCTCAAAAGCATTAACAAGCAAGTCAAGAGCTAGAGCAATCTCATCCAGAGGAGTGTTCAAATCCCTATGAGATCCTACGTCGGAAGTGGAAGACAAGTCAACATCTACAACATCAAATTCTTGTGTTCTAGCACCAGACCCTTCACCTACTTCGAGGAGTCTTTCATACTCATGAATAGTATCTATGTCTACATCATAAGTGGCATCAGATGTAGAGTCAAACTCATATTCATGTGAGTCTATACTTGATGTAGGAATTTCATTAGCAGCATCATTAGTCTCATTATTAGTCCTTCTGTCATTGACGGCTTGCTGAAGTTGTTCTTGTTCATAGTATTTTTGAAAATATGGTGGCCTATATTGCTCACTTGTAAAATTGGGATCATCATTTAATGCTTCTTTCCATTCCTCATATGTAACTTAATGTACTGAAGAAGTTTTATCAGAATCAGCCTCAAAGCACGTGTCAGTATCAGTCTCTACCATATGAATAGGTATGATAGGCTCATCAGGTTCAGCAAGGAGTTTCACAATATCCAAAGGGATAGGATATGGAAATGTATCTTCATCAGAGCTATTTTCTGGATTCATCTTTGGAGTGGTATCTTCAATTTCTTGTTCATGCTTAGGTTCAAGCTTGGAATCAGACGTAGGAGCCGACGTAAATTTCTTGGTCCCCAAATGAAAGGGAGTCTTTTTAAAGCCTAAGCCAGTAGTGTCCTTTGGGCTATGACATATAGCTTCAATAGGCTTCAACAATCCATTATCATTTACCCCTATAGGACCACTTCCCTTGTATCCAAAGCACTTCATGATTTTGAAACCTTCACTATAAGGTTCTTGTTCTAACTTTGGAGGAGTAGTTGTTTCAGATATCTCCTTTCCTTTATAGATCCAAGCTTTGATAGCTCTTTCCTCATCTTCATCTTCTAAAGGTATGGAGGCTCGCACAAAAGAACCATCATAGATTGTTTGAGGAGGATTATCAGAAAGTCCATGAGTTTCTGAAGGTCTCCCATAGAAGCGTGGAGAGGGAGGTAAAGCTACTAGAGATAGCACAGGTTCCATTTGATATTCTCCCATGCCCATATATTTAATTTTCAAAGTTTGCTACATTTCTCTAAGCTTAGTGTCATAGAACTTAGTGGAGTCCCTATTTGCTGGAACAAAACTATCTGTAGTTTGCATGAGAGTATTACAAGAGAGATTGGTGTTTGCGGGTACAGTGACTTCCGCCCCATGAAATGGGAACTTGATGCTTTGATGATATGTGGATGGAACAGCCTGCATCTCATGAATCCAAGGCCTACCCAACAAAATTTTTTATGCTAAAGGAATGTCAAGCACTTGGAAAGTAACATCTCTCTCAACAGGACCTACACGGATAGGTAGCACAACTAAACCCTGGGACTTGCGTTCTTCTTCATCATAAGCTTTTATGGTAATCTTCTTACGGGAGTCTATGCAGTCCTCATCATAACCTAGCTGAGTGAGCAATGTAGCAGAACAAATGTTAAGATCAGCACCATTATCAATAAGCACACGACGGACATGTTTGGGACCTATCATAACCTCTATGTGTAAGGGAGCATTGTGCGGGTGGTTCAAAAAATGATCATCTTCCTCTGAGAAGGACAAATAATGCAGTGAAGTCAAGTGACCCACCATAGATTGGAACCAATTTAGATCAAGATCCTTGGGGACATTTGCTTCAGCGAGGGCTTTATCCAAAATTTGCCTATGAGCAGGCGAGATTTTTAACAACTCAAAAATAGTAATCTGAACATTGGTTCGCTGGAGTTGATCTAAGATACTATAACTACTAACACTAGATGTGAGAGTCGATTTAGAAGCTTTGTTGGTAGAGCCAGTGGTAATCTTATCCATCATTTGTTTTGGAGCAACCTTGTCTGTGCTTTGTCTCGAAGTATCCTTGTCTACAGTTTGCTTCGAAGGATCGGGACCTTTCAAAACAACTCTTCCATGTGATCGAGTGACAACAGTTGCACAATCTTGATTTTGTTTAGATTCAAATGAACAAGATGTGGAATTTCGTAAGATGAAAGGAACTCTAGACTTGGGAGCATCACCACTCCCCTTAAAAGTGATCACATCACAATATTCAACTCCCATAGGTTCAATCATGTTAATAACATTATCGGTAGAAGGGTAAGTGTAATTCACCTTAGCATTATTGTTCTTAGTTGTAGAAGACTCTCCTTTCTCATGAGGAGGAAAAGGATCCTTAAATGCATGATGATCAGAATTCTTATTATGACCATCCACAACAATATCACCGCTGTCAATCAATCTTGAACTTTGTCTCAACTGAAGACAAGTGGATGTCTTATGACCAATATTTTGATGATAGTCGCAATAATCATTGTCATTCCACCAGTGAGATCTTGGTTGTGGGTCATAAGTTCACTTTTCCAAAGGAGTGAGAATCTGATTTTGTATGAGAGTTTTAAAGACTACATCAAGAGGCTCTCCCAAAGAAGTGAAATCACACTTAGGTCGAGGAGCCCACTGTTTGTTTCTAGAAAATCTTGAACTTTGCTGATTATTTGTTGTATTCTTTTCGACAGCCTTAGCCACTTGTATGCTAGAAGTAAGATTAAAGATAGGCTTTGAAGGCTTTGCAGTGACATTATCGACCACTCCATCATTTACCACCTCTCTATTCTTGTTTACAGACTTCCCTTTATCCTTGTTCATTGAGAATCCTTGTTTATTGTCTTTATTAAGAGTTAATTCTCCCTTTTTGACCATAAAGGCTTCTATCCTCACAGCTTGTTTGATCATGTTGTCAAATGTCAAAGGACCTTGTAATTGTACTTGATATCCAAAGTCTGGAAGAAGGTTGTCTAAAAAGATATCAAGTTTCTCAGATTCAGACAATTTATGAGGATACTTTGTACAAAGTTGTCTCCACCTCTAGAGAAATGTTAGGAGAGGCTCCCCTTGTTGTTGTTTTAAATTGAAAAGGTCCTGGATGTTGACCGAATATTGAATATTATGGGATTGATCATAACTCTTGTCATTTCGAGACTAACTATGACCTTGGTCATTTGGAGATTGCTCATGACTATCGCTGAATTTACCTCCCCCTAGGAAGTGGAATGGATCTCCCATCTTGAAAATAGGATCAAAAGAGTCAATAGGTTTGATTTTAGAAAGTGACCCTTTAGAGTCTTGCTGGTCTTGAAATAATGGGTTATAATATTCTTGAAATAATAAGTCAGACTATATCTGAAACAATGGATTGTAATGCTCTTGGAATGAGGAGGAATGTGAGGATCCCTCACACTAATCAGATTTCATAATATATTTGGGATGACCTATGTCTTGATTATGAGATTCACTTCTACCTTGATTAGTATTCTGAATGGGATAAGTCTTGCCACTTCAAGTCGTGACAGTCATAGACGAAGATTTAATGAGCAAAGGTTCGGGATAAAGCTAGACTCTGTCTCTAAGATAATGAAAAGGAGATAAATGGCTAGAACAACCAAGATGCAAGATGAACCTAGTACGAATTGTTAAAAAGAGATGGCTAGAACAACCGAGATAAGACAATTGCAACGCAAGGTACAAGAGGTATAAAGAGATAAGATGAATAGATGAGAGACAATACGAGTCAAAGCAAAGATCGATCAATTCCTAACTCAAGACAACTAGTTTCTGATGGTGAATGATAGGAAAATAGAAAAATAGATCACGAACAAAAAGCAGACCAGATTTATGTCATTGATCAAACACATAAGATAGCAATCAAGGAGTTCAAGAAAATAGTCTTCAAGCAATGGGCAAGGGACAAAGCAACCTTGCGCACGAATAGGAATAGTGACTTAGTATTTCTACTCCCTAAGGACTCTACTTGTGTATGTTCTTGAAGATGTTTTAGTAGGCACTTAAAACACAACAACATCCTAGCAAGTTGTCTACAAGGATATACATGGCTTTTTTAAAGGGTGTCCTTGATATACGCAAGGTACGTGAGGCCCAAATCTATAGATGAGAAGAATTAGAAATCACACAGCTGGGGGGAGATGGTAACCCAAATCTCCTCCTTCACTTCTCAAAGGTATAAAGTTCTTTGAGGCTTAGCCAAGAGTGAAATCTAACTCATTCCCAAGAGAGGTGTCTTTGGATTCACTTCCCAATATTTATACTCCACCGGAACACGGGAGTTAAGGTCGTCCCTTAAGGTGATGAAATCCCCAAGCAGGCCTTCTAGAAATGAAAAAGTAAGTAATTCTCTATCAAAAGTATTGGAAAGCACTAAAGGTGGTGCATTTAACCCTTCAAGTAAATATGAGGTGAGTCCACAAAGTGGTGCATTTAACTCCTCACACAAACTCAAAGTGAGTCCACACCCTAGAAAACAAGTGAGTTCCAAAAAGCACAAAAGGGTTGCCAAGTGGAACAATTAACGCTTCTTTCCTAAAGACCCCTCCCCTTTAATGTGGCACTGAGATTGCAACCACAGGGTGGAAATGAGGGGCCGACAGATTAGCGAGTCCAATAACTCAAGATAGAAATCTAGATCAATCACAAGTAATCTAAGACTGCTAATCAATACTACTCATAAGTGCAAGAGGGTTTGAATCATGGAATATTTAACTTTCCAAGTAAACATGAAGTGAGTCCACAAAGTGGTGCATTTAACTCTTCATGTAAACTAGGAATGAATCCATGCCCTAGATTACTCAATGAGATGTTTTGCTATTTGAAACCAAGAATTACTTAATGTTTAAACACAAGCATTCACTTAAACACAAACTTGTATGAAAGCAAATCTATGTTCATTCATTTCCCATTAAGAGCATCAACTGAAATGTGTTCTATAAAAGCATGTAAACACTCAATCCAAACACATGAGAGATTAATTTTATTCCCAAAGTCCAAATGTTTTAGAGATTTTAAGAACTCACCTTAGGTCCAAAGATTTGCAATCCAGCATTTAGCACACATCCGAAAGTATAGAATCAAGACAAATCAATGGCAAACCGTAAGATATGTAACATTGTTGTCTTCAAGACAGTCTTTAAAGATTGATTTATTTGACCCATAAAATCACAATATTAAAATTTTTGGAAAGAATTAAGTTTTTAGCCAACATAAAAAAATACCATTTTCCAAAATTACAAGGTCTTATGATTCCATTTGGTTCCTCAACCAATAACCTTTTCAGACTGCAATTTTTCTGTCATAAATCAGATTTAATACACTAGGCCCTGCCTAGGGAATCACATATCTTTCACAAAATGAATCCAAATGAAACCAAACCAATTTCAAAGTAACTATTAATGAATCTAATTTCCAAATATGTAAGCCATTTATTTTTTTCATTCATAAATCATTTTCTAAGAGCAAATCATTGCCTGCAACTCCAATGCAGATTATTAAAAACCAATTTTCACTCAAATGCGTATAACTTTCACAAATCTGCATAAAAATGACTCAAACTAAAAGGAAATGAAAGCTAATTCACGTATCTTTCCAATTAATATTATTAAAGATCCTTATTCTTCACAATTTTTTCGTACCAGACATTTCAATCTGACTGTATTCAGAGAATCTCAAATCTGCAAATACCCACTTTCACCAAAATGATCATAACTTATTCATTTATTTATAAAAATGAACCAAATAAAAATCATAAGAAAGGGGATTCATCATTCTATCCATCCATTACTATATTACAAGTTTTTCAAGCTGTATATGGCCGTACAAGGCCTAGAACCAGCACTAAAATTGAAAAACCAATGAAGAATGAGGCTAGAAATTAATCTTTTCTGCCTCACGGTGGGCACCAAAATGTGTGTGCTTGAATGTGACCTCTAAATCAACCACATACGCAACATAGTCATTACTCCTATGGTCAAATTATGAAGAGAATATGAATTATTCAATCTGAAATTCGTGAGGAAGTGACCTGTTGCCTCCTATGCAGGCGGGGTGTATAATCGCTCTCAGATTGGAGAACCAACAACCATCAGACCGCTACTACAATGGAGGATTTTCCAAGAAAGCCATAAAGATGATATGCAAAGCTAGAATCAAACTAAGATGAATGCAATTATTCTAAGAATACTTTGAGAGAAATATGCAATTAATCTAAAGTACTTGAAAGGAAATATGAAATGCAGATTTTTAGTTGATTTTGGAATAAAAATGATCTTAATCTAAGAACAATTAAGAAAATTTAATCTAAATGAGAAATGCAATTACACTAAAATGAGAAATTAAACTAGTTGCAAATGAAAGCTTGAAATTCAATCAAAAATTCACTATAGTGCCTTTACTCTCAAAATTGCCTTTTTTTGAATGAGAAGAAGAGGCTCATTAAATAGAAAAACTCAGGAGAGGAATGAAGAGTTTCTTGATTCGAAACTCCTGACCCTTCATTCCCATATTGAGACAAAAATGCAAGAATTACTTAATAAAAAGAATGGAAAATGCCACACAGGTGACCTTTCGAATATCAAGAATTATCAATTCAAAAAACTGTGTCCATTCGAATATCAAGTAATTATTAATTCCTTTTTATGTGTAATTAGCTAAAAGGGGGTAGATTTTTAATTTAATTAGAAAGCACATAGGACTTTACAATTAAATTAATGTATCATAGAGATAATTTAGCTAATAAAGTCAAAGAGACTTAGGAATTAATTTTAGTGTTTGATTATTGCAATTTATGGTCTTTGCAATTGACATCAAGTCAAATTAAGTCAGATATGAGGGAGAAAATTGCCTAGGGAACTAGGACTTTGGTGATGTAAAATTGAGATAATGCACCAAAATTGATGAAATTAAATAGGTGCCAATTTTGGGGTATTACAGGTCTTGGTTAAAGGAAAGACCCTGTTAGGAGCCTTTTACAATGTGATCCCAATAAAGGAATTGACCCTATTGTGAGTCCAACCTTGTTAAAGGCAATTACACTATTAAGGGTGTACAATACGTCAACTTAATCAAGCAATTTGAGATTTAAAGCCACACGTAGGTTCTCTAAACCTTGCAACTCCAAGTCTAATATAATTCTATTTTGAAACTGCTTCCAGCCTTTAATCACTGCCAAGCAAGCTCCAACTTGTGTCTTGGTGCACAAATATTGTTTTTTAAACAATATCTTATGCTTCCTTAATCTCACATTCACCTCTGCATCTTGTATATGTAGTACCACACATATTTTCCTATGATTTCTATCCATAAATACAAGTTAAAACAATTATATCAAAGTCATCCTTCATAGGATAAATCCTACTTATAAGAAATAAATAGACCCATGCAAAGGTGCATAGGGAACCTCTTATAATGTTACAACATAGTAGTTACATCAATTAATCATTTAGATCCATCAATTACGCTTACATATCATGTTAATTGAAACATGTTCCAAGTTGGCATTCAAATAGGTCTTTGCTAATGCATACGCCATAGATGATGCCACCTGTACAATCATGACACCATATGATCACGATAATCTCTCAAGCCAGTTTCCAACATGAACCTATGTTACCACATTATAACTTAAACAATCATGTGTGCTATCCACAAAGTTTTGTAGTCAACTATGTGAAAACATAGTTTCTGTCTCCTGAGAAATAGTTGTCAGTAAACTAGTCATAACTCTTTCCAATTAACTCATAAGAGTGTGCCATCATAGATGGTGGCTTAGCACATCATGATGATTCTTCATCTAAGTTTTCATGTGCTAATTATTTTTATGTTATCCGTACAATTCTCTAAAACCTCTTGTGTAGCCTCCTGAACAATCCAGTGAATAGCATATGTTGCCATCAATAAAAACAAAATTCATGAATGCAAGACATAACAAATGTAGCATGCCTCTTTCATTACTATGATATTTCCCCACAGGAATACCATCACTATTCATGCTAACAAATATAACCTTGATCTCTAAACAAAATATACCACAATGACAAGATACAAACAAAAATCATGCATAATTTGTATTTAATTTAAAAACATCTAAAAATTAAGGCATTAATATAATCATTCTTCATGTCCAAACATGAAACTTTAAAATATCATTTCTCACATTTTATTATTAGTCTATATAACTCGCAACTATTAATTCATGCATCACTATAGAATTTTTATCCACAATATTATATCTTCTTTAAGCTTCTAATTTGAAAGAGTAGTCCATATATATTTCAATTAAAATAAGTTTTGAATAAACATAATTATTATTTTTCTACTTCAAAAAGTAAACATCGCACTAGAAAATAAAAATGCAATCTTTACAATTTTCCATTAGAGTTGACCATTAAATTGAATAAAATAAACATTGAAAATAGTAACTAAGTTATTACAATGTTAATATCATTAAATCTCATAGAAAATAACCTAATTGACCATCTTAAAAACCCAAATTTATATCTACTATTTTTTACTTTTTCCTAAAGTGAACACCTTGGGATCAATTATACTAAAGTTTAACTGATTAGAAATGTTTGAAAAGAGTCCCCAGTTATCTCTTATTCTATAAGAAAATAATGATATCTCTCCAAATATATTTTGAAATATCATTAATAATTGAATGCTATTTAAATAAGTTTGGAATTGTATTTAAAATATGCATGAACAATTAAAGAGGTTAAAAAGAATGAAGCCATGCAAAAATAACCTATACAATAAAATAATCTTATAGGTGATGAAGGAAATTTTGAAAACTAAAGATGGTACCCTTGGTTTATCCAATAATAATTGTCAAGGTAACCTTCCATAAATTTCTTACCATGTTATAAGCCTTTCAACTAGATAAAATCTTTCATATCTATTCAAATAAAATTTTCACTATTGTATAAAATTGTGTAGGGTTGATGATCTATTATATGACAGGTTTAAATGTGGTTGACCATTCCCTTTTTGAAAATGTCAAGTCTTGGCTCATCGATTTTGTAGTTCCTCTATTGACTATAGATTTTACTTTATTGATCCAAGGATGATCTTTCTTCATGATAAGGTAGAAAATAAATAGGTATAAATCTTGTTAACTAAGCTTAAAAAAATTATTAGTGACTTGGATAAGATTAGTTGTAACCAGTCAATACTTATATTAGCTATATTATTACTAGCCAAACAAGAGCTTGGTAAATTCTTAACTAGAATAATATAGAGTTTGGATAGTTTAGAACTCTTGTAAAAGATTAACTAATTGAGATGAAGATTAACTAATGAAGAAAAATAACTATTCTAAATAATGTTTCATAGAAATAGAAATAATTATATGACATATAATCATTTGTCACACACTTGACAATCTTGCGTTTGGAAGATTCAATCCATATTTTTTAGATATAATTGTTAGATTGAAACCCAAATTTCAATATCATTAGATACTGGAATTAGATTCATTCCCATTCCTAACATATGTAATACATCTATAATTTTAAGGTTCTTGAATGACTCCCTCTGAACTATGATTGTCTCACCCCAACTAGAGTACACATGGACTTGTTAGCCATTTGTAGCTGGATTTTTATATCTTCTAGTTTTTAGATTGAAATATAATCTAACTCTTGTCAGGTGACATAGCACCCCACTATATAGATGTACTGAACTCTTGTTAAGGTAGAGGTTAATATAACAAATATAAGGGTGAACACTGCTTCAAGTCTTGAAGACAATTCATCAATGTCTGCTAAAGTTATTGTTTGCTGTTTCATATGAATATAAAACCAAAAGATCTAAGAAAATCTACCCTTCAGCTTATGAATTTGTTCATATCTGGTATAGGTCAAACTCAATCTATAATTGGTACATGTTTGGCCAAGATCAACATGTTCCTAGAGTAAAACTTAAAGTTGCATAATTCTGGCTTTTGGGTCACCGTCTGTGAGATCTAGAAATCGGGTCATTTCAGGACTCCTTTAGTCATAAAAATGAGTCATTTTTCACTCTTATCTTCAAGTACACACATTATTACTCTCATAAATTATTACTCTAATATCTTACATCTACTATTTTTTTATATTAGATGAGATCTACTATTATTTATTATTTGTGATTATCTTAGTTATAACATATATTCCTTCTTTCTAATCATACATTTCTACATACATAAAGAATACCCAAAATCATCTTGTAAGATAGATCTTGCATTTGTATCCCTTCATCCTTTTGGGTTGGACAAATCAGATATGGCCTACAGATCAGATTTGGTAATCCAATGTATGTGTAAAGTGGTTTTCTACCATTGATCACCATTTTACAATATAGATTAATTATTTAATTAATTCAAAGAAATGAAATGATTAAAATAAAAGAAGTTAATTTTAAACATTGAAAGAATTAAATTTTTTTCAAGTGAAAATAGCTCACATGATAAAATATATAATAAATTATTTTTCAAAAAATTATTTTATATCTTTGAAGGAAATATCAAATTAATATTACATGTAGTTTGTCTACATGTTTGAGAGGGGAATCTTCAAATAATTGGACAAGTAAAGCTAGTGTATCAAAATGGTTGATATAGGAGAAAATTACCATGAAAATGGTTGATATTGTAGTGAAGTAAGTTAAAAAAATTACGTACATTTATATATAAAATATTACAATTAAATAAATTAAAGAATATTTTTATCCTTTAGATAACATATTTGTTTCTTGGGATTCACCATTAATTGTTTGAGATTCACATGTAATACATCTGACTCTATTTTAATAATCAAATAATGATATACTTGATATATTATTTTTTAAGTATTGATAAATATATATTTCATAGTATCAATATTATTTTTAATTAGTATTCTTCAAGGTAAATACCCTATCCCATATATTTATACTTAATTTAAAAACATTTTAATTTTTATTTCTTAATTTTTATTAATTGAGATTAACTATACCTTATTGTCTACATAAATTGACATACATAAATGAATATATTTATTGCATAGACTACTATTGGGTTGAACTCCCTAAAATTTCAAATGTCACCCATGAAACTCTGTTGAATTCTGGAACTAGAACTAAAGGAAATTCAAGAAAAATATAGGAGTAAGGCTATATAGTGGATAACCTCTCATGGGAGAATGATATTCTTGTTAAGTATCATAATATCACTTCTAGAAAAAAAGATCAAGAACTTAGTGGCTCTCTTTTGGGAGCACAAAGACTCATTTTTTTCACATATCTACTCTTAAGCAGAGGGTAGAAAATAGAATAGATCATCTCATGAAGAATGGGGTCAGGATTGAGAAGGAAAATGAGATATTTAGAGAGTTGGTTAGCTTCATTTCTAATCTCTTGACTATTGATAATTCCTAGGATGGAAATGCTCAAAACTCTCTTTTGGATGCTATTCCCAAAATCTTGAATGAAGATCACAAAAAATTTCTTGCGACTGTACTCTCTAGAGAAGAGATTAAGAAAGTTTTTTTCTCTTTTGAAATTAAAAAGGCTCCTAGTCCATATGAATTTACCATTTTATTTTAAAAAAATATATATATTTTGGATATTGTCAAGGTGCTATTTCTAAACATTTTTCTTGTGCAATGACCTTATTGGCTCAAAATAGCAACTACCTTTCACATAGATTATGGGTAACTTTGTGGCTAAGTTTGAAGCTATTTTTTTCTATCCTAGTTATGCATCAAATCCTAGGGGAGAATTATATAAGGGGAGATTGGAGATGTGTTGATCCCATGGACTTTGAAATTGTCAAAAGAAAGAATAAAGTGTGGAATATCCTGAAAGAGGGTGGTCTCATTCCTTACCTAGAGAGACCCATGGCTAGGACTTGAACTATACTAAGAATTTCACTAAGGGTTGGAAGGATGGAAAAATTGTTCTATTTGGTAGGAATTTCACCATAGATAATAAATTAGTGGTTGAGGGTACTGGTTTATCGATGGAGGAATTCAAAGACCAAGAGGAGTGGGAATAAAGAAAATCTATGAACTGAGCAAGATTAAGCAGATTTGGAATCAAGTTTTGAATGTAATTATTGATTACATAATCCTAGATGGGTATTTTACTAGGGCCTTAAGGCACAAATTTGTTCTTAATCATTTAAAGCATCACATCATGATTTCTATTCCTTTTAATTAATTGTCTTCTCTTCAAGTTAGTATGAAGGATCATCAAAAGAACCTAGATAAAAATATTGTGTTGTATGAAGGATCATTAGTGTTGACTTATCATCACTTCAAATCCCTCCTTGACCTATCAAACCCCATTTTTATCTATGATAATGAAGATACTAGTGCTAAGTGGATTAAAGAGGAAATAGATGATGAATGGAATATATATTATGATAAAGAACAATGTATTCCTTCTTCAGTTCTATTAAAAGATCACCAAATCCTAGAGCTGAAGCTCAGGGTAAAGGGAAGGGTAAAGATATGGTTTTTGAGGATGAAGATTATGTCTCTTAGGCTGAAATTAATAGGACCAATAAATATACTATTAGGGCCACTGGTTATAGGAAGGGTAAGGAGAAGAGAAAATTTTCACCTTCTCTAATTGATGGTAAATCTCTAGGTAAGAAGGACATGGATTCACCCTCCATTACTAGTGAAAGTGTTTTTGTTAAATATAAAACTCTGAATTGTCATAAAGGTAAGGAGATAGAATATTATGTGGATAACAAGAAGGATCTTACTGAAGAGATTTAAGAGAAACTCTCCCTATTTCTAGTGCAACCCCCTTTCCAGAGGAGGCCACTCAGAGCAAGGACAAAGATATGTCTCTAATAGAGCATAAAGCTAACTCCTATCATGTCAAGTCGGACTATAAAGACTAATATTATGTTCTAGGCTTGGAAAAAGAGAATGGTATTCATTACTTCTCCCTATGAAAATGGGTTTTTAATGAAACCAAAGATTTAAAGATGAATATAAGAGATCTTGGTAGTAAACCCAATGGTCTAGATACCTTGGTTGCTGGTAAGAATTGGGATAATACCATTGGGGATTTTTGTGGAGTGGGCATTACCCTAGGATAGAATTTTTGGACATATAAGGAGCATAATTATATGGTGGGTTGTCTCAAGAAAACTACAAATACCCTTGAGAAAAAGAGAAAGTATCATAAGGTTAAAATTTCTTATATGGGGGAAAAGATGAATAGTTTAAAAGATTTCCTTCAACCTTCTATAATTTAGAGCCACAAGAGTATAAATAATACATCATAAACAATGAATAGGTTGGTTGAGTCTCTTCAAAAGGAGCATGAAGAGAAACTTTTTATCGAGCTTAATCCTAACAAAGATCAAGAAATTTCAGGGCCCAACAAGAGGACCTGAGGTAATCTAAGAAGAAAAAATGAAAAGTCCCCTTTAGAGCTCATGAACCAAAATAAGATTAAAATGGACATGACCAAGGTGGAGGTGGAGTTTTTTGATGTTCTTAATATCCTAGCTTAATTTTATTTCAGATTTAGTTTTTTCTACACAGTTTATTTTTTGTTATTTGTTGGCTAGCTTTTGAATACTATTTTCCCTATATTTCTTAAGGGTGGCCATTTTTGGTTTAGACTTGTAATACCTTAGATTTTTTGATGGTGCATATTATATTATCCTTTTCCCTCTTTTCTAAAGGGTCGAATCCCTTAAAAACCTTCTTTTACCATAATTGAAAAAATTTCTAGATATAAGGAAAAAGTGAAAAAACATTAGGGAACCGTCTACACCTAGATTTGACTTTACATCCTATATAGTGGCAATGAAAATTTGATGTAAATTTTGTAACATCCTTTATCATAATATTATCTTTTGCACAACTTGCAGGCAATAGAAGTTTGTCTTCCACATAACTTTCAAGTAGTTAAAATATTCCACGCTTCTAGTTGAATAATTTTTTGCATTTCTTTGTTTCTTTGTTGTTAATTTTCTTTTAATTACATAAAGAAAATAGAGATTTAATATCTATTGATCCGATCTTATTTTAAATTCTTAATATAATTTTATATGATCACTTTTACATGATAAATACTTGTATGTAATGTTTGATTGTTTCTATAAACCAAGTTATTCATTATGAACTGCACATAAAATATAAATGGGTAGTGAACATAATAAATGTAGTAAATATCTATGAGTAGTTTTCTACATTCACAACCCTCCTTACCATCACCCAAATTGTCTCTAATTTAATTTCAACACACTAACAATCATAGTAGAAACATTAGAGAAAATGAATACACTTTAAAGATTAAAGATGCACTAAGGAGCAAGAATTATTGACTAATAAAAATGTCTTCAGATATTGAATGTATTTGGATGGTAATGGTAATTTTTTGTAGAAGAGAATGTATTATTTTCTTAAAAAACTAAAATGATGTAAAGCATGTAGTTTATATTGAATGATTAGATAAATTTTATGTGTGTAGTAGGAGTGCCTATGTAGAACCCATGTAAACAACATCCTTACATATAGAAATCTAGTAAACCATGTTATATCAATCTAAAACATTATAGTAAATGGAGCCTGATGAAATCAAACTTGCAAATCAAGAATATAAAATTATAAGTATACAAAGATATTTAATAGTTTTTGATAGATAAAGTAGCAAGAGGGTGCTGGCCTGTGGAACAAAGGACTAGCAGCACATTAATAGCACATTAATGTAACCAACCAAAGTAGATATAATAGTTTAATAGTAAATTCACCAAATCTAAATCTACCCCTATCAAAAACATAAACCACCATACTAAGCTTACGAATTAAAATAGAATATCTAGAATGAGCAATAGCATGTAAAGTAGCAGTTAAAAGCCACACAGGGCTGAGTAGAAAGCTATAAAAACTAACAATAATCCGATCCACAAAAAAGGGGATCTTAGAGCTAGGCCCATTTAAAATTAGCCAAAATATGGGAAAAAGAACTAATTTTTCCCACCCAACTGCTTAGATAGCAGGGTTCTCACCCATTCTTCCTACATGAATAGAAAGAGGTCCTTGTTGTCCTCATTGGCCTCCAGAGTACCACCCGTGAGCTTATCCTACACATGACAAAGAGTCATAGTCGAAGCATGCATAACCTTCAGGCCAAATTTGTTGGTCAACCTGCATTGGTTTATCAGCTCCTACATCTTTTCCTTGATCTCCACAATCTCTTTGTCGAAGTTGATGAACCTCCTTTTAAGAGTACCTTTGAGCTTTGTTTTATCCTCCGTGGCCTCAGTATTGTAAATAGGGGTAGGGGGCTTATCCTAGGGATCCTGAGCAGGGCTTAGGGGCTGGGTAGAAATGATGGGGGTTTCCATGGCATACTTTGGGTCAGGGACAGGGTCATGTGGGGGGGCTCATGTGGTCTTCCGAGGAATCATTCATGGATTCAGTGTTCTGGGAATCCTTATCAGAGATGGAAAGCTCTTTAGTTGCCATTTCCAGCAGCTCAGTTTTGCATTGTTCTTTGGCAAGTCTCTTAGACCTCCTACACCCTGAGCCACTCAAATCCACCTCCCGGCTAACCTAGCTCTCTATTAATTTCCTTTTTTGGGGGGTATAATCAACCTCCAGAGTACTATCATCTTGCTTCCTATCTTTAATTTCCTTAGACTCAGAAACATAAGACACCTCTTGGGCATCCTTCCTAATGAATAGGTGGGGTTTTCATTTTTGGCCGGGGAATCCTCCTGGGTCATCTCCTAGATAATCGGGGGGGCTGGGGTGTCAGACAGATAGCTTTGTGGAATTGGTAAATGTAGAGAAGAAGGCCCTAGTGAAGGATAGGAATTTGCTTATCCAATTTCTCATTAATATCAAGTATATTGCTTTCTAAGGAGTGTAGATGATAGAAAGGGATGGAAATTAAATCCTTGTTTCTAATATGGTTTAGGAATGGTAAGTGGTAGTAGTAAAAAATAGTGAACTTACCTTCCAACGTGAAGTATTTCATCACAATGAGGTAGATTTTTGGCTAGAAATCCTACAGAACCTCCTTGTTGAAGCCCCCCTACTTTTTCACCAGCAGCTCTCCTACCTTGAAAAACTAGTTGAGGCTTGTTGGGTCAGGGGTTTGACTTGTTTTTTTGTATTTTCTCCCCATCATAGAGAGCTCAGTCACCTTGGCTATGACCTCCTTATTCAGCTGAAAGTGGATGCCACCTACAGAGACACTTCTATTATTCTAGGATGACATGAATTGTTTAGAGATTTGTTCATCATGCCCACCCTTCATTCTCTCCATAAAACCCCAAATGCCACTCTCCTTGCAGTAATGTGTCACTAGTGCATTAGAGGTGAAGGTCTATTCAATTTTATTAGGCTCAATAGAGAGCATATTGCCTCCCATTTCAAATTTTGGACCCTCTTAAACTAGAATAACCTAGGAAACAAGGAGCCGAGTGTTTCTGTAGAACTTAAAAAACCCTTTGTTATTGTAGAGCATTTTAAAAATACTTAAAATGCTGGCTTTGCAAGAAATTTTAGAAAATGGGCTCCATATCACCAGATCTAATGGATCTCCAGGTGCCATTAATAGTAATTTTTATACACTAAATTTGTGCCTTTGATCTCAAGCTCTCTTGATCTTGATAATCTAGTATAACATGGGAATCATCTCAAGGTTGTGGGACCTTTTTCTAACTGAGATGAGACCTCCAGGTTCTAGGCTGGTTCCTCTTGGATAATCACCCTGATTTTCTCTTAACAGGAAAGTAAAACTTTAAGGGGAAAGGGTTAGGCGGAATGCATGAAAGGGAAATAACAGAAAGAAAATCGATCCTACCAGGTGATGCATTGAAACAAGGGTTTGGATCTCAGTATAGAGGAATGAAACCAGTGAAAGACTTAGGTCTAGGAGATCACAACTTACTGAAGAGGCTTGCATGAGTATTTCATTAGAGGGCCTAAAAATTAGACACAAATTATCACCTGCAAGTAGACATTCTCTTTAGCAAAAGGACACAGGAATGAGATAGAATGATAGGGGCTGAAGGACACCCACAAACTCACTTAGATCAGATCAGACATAGTAGTACACATATAGGCTAAAAGTAAAAGGGATCAGGGAAAACTAAGTATCACTGAAAAACATTCATAAACTTCAATCCAATAAGAGATAAGCCAAACATGAAAGCATAAGGATAGGAAAACATGTCATAGAATACTTTGCAGCATTTGTATTATCAATGAGAACTTACAAGATGTGAGAAAATAGAGAGCAAAAATGCTACAGATAGTTCTCCATGAAAAGACTTTCTTTCTTTTTTTAAATGTAAATTCTGAGCTCAAAAGCTCCCAAAAAACCATATATACAACCCTGCACGTAGGGAGGAAACAAAAATATCCCAATTAGGGCTACAGAGGTTTATAATAAAATATCAAACCCTAATTCAATCCAATCTGGCCATAAATGTACATGAAAATATCCCAGCAGATCAGATATGTTTTGTTTGTGTGTTCACTTCATATTTATTTCGGCAAAAATTTGGCCACCATGATCCATCTACCTTCCTGCAACTCGGGCTTGCCATAACTGCAAAAATCTGATACTGTGAGATATTTGAATTTAAAAATTGATATAACGGTTAGAGGTGGCACATAAATTTCCATCAATGGTCAGTATTCAAAAATCAATCTTACTTTAAAACATGACCGTCAGATCTTTCCTCTTTACCTGGGCTCGGCACTTGACTTCAAAACTAACTCGGTATTTACCCTAGGTTTGAATTTTCCTTTTGTCACTGAATCGCTTAACTTTTTAACTAACCCCAGCTCTTCCTAGTGATTACACGACTGAAACCAAAAAACTGGGTCCACCTTGCCACCTGTCATTCTCTTATTCATTCTTGACTGCTCTGTAAGCATACACCTCAGTGGGCTCTAACACAGTCCCATTGCAACTTAGATTCTGATCCAATGGTGGTCACATGATCGCAAAGGAAAGGAATATTCCTTGCGAACATGTGACAACCATTAGATCTCATTGCTTGGAAGTCTATTGGGCCCACTCTGATGGATTTGAACAAGTCATTACCTCTAGCCAATGAGAAACTTCCATATCAGAATACGTGGCACTGGACCCACCAAAGCTTTGAAGTGCTGCAGAGAAGGAAAGATCAATGTTGTCATGATTTTGCAAGGCTCTGACAGATCCTTTGTGAAATCATGGTAGTGATTGATCATCTCAAATGGGACCCCACAAACTACCTATCGGATGATGTTAACCGATGACTGCAAACCGCCACCACCAAAACCATTGACAGTTTGTCGCATGATCACATGCGGCTAGGAAGGCCCATGCAATCATGTGACCAACCATAGTAGGTTAGCCACTGACCGCCACCTCACATTACTAACTACCTGGATAAGCCCCCAGTAAAATTAAAAGCCAGAGTGCAAGAAGAAACCCCTTAGTCGCATGATCTCATAGGGTGAAAAAGGCTTATGTGATCATGTGACAACCGTATGACTATTTGCCGAAAACCAACTGGGCTCCACTTGTTAGAGTTGCGCACATAAAAGAATGCTGTCGCTAGGAAGAACTAGCATGAAGATGTGAAGAGGTCGAAAACACATAAGACTTTCGGGCTGAAAGTGAAAAACATCCTGAGCTTGCAGAGGGGAGGTCAAAAACACACTGGGTTTTTGACACTTGAGCATTTCACTTGAAAAATAGGGCTGTGGCTGAAAAAGAATGACAGGGAAATTTTGGGCAACATTTTGGCAACCTCTGCAGGATGTCAGCCTGCTAGACATTTAGACCAGTTTCCAAAGAGGGATCCATTGGGCATGGAGTCATTACTGAACACAAAACTTTGACAGAGGGACAAAACTAGACCAGAAAGACAACTGTGCCCGAGCACTTCTTGGGAAATAGGAACTAACCACAAAAGCAGGGAAAGAAAGAAAGAAACATACTTACAGAATTTACAAGAAGGACCTACAGAGAGGGATTAACCTCAAAGAAAGGCTTCAAGTGGAAACCATTCACTGAGATTGGTAGGGCATCTCCTTCAAGGGTTGAAAGTTGAAAAGTGTTAGATCCTCTGCACTCTGTTATAACAAATGGTCCACCCCAAAAGGAATCAAACTTTGTGTGCTTGCTAGGTTTTGACCTGAACTCATCCCATTTGAGAACTACATCTCCAACCTTGAAGTTTCTGACCCTGGCTCTTTTATCAAAGCTTCTCTTTGTTTGACTCTTATGGAATGCCATATCCTGCATTGATTTATCTCTTATCTCTTCTAGCTCCATCAACTAGGCATATCTTATTTACATAGGATCACTCTCTTCAAACAAGGCATACTGACTGGCCAAGTCCAAGGCTGGTAATTTAGTTGAAATAGATAACTTGGCCTCTCTACCATACACCAACATGTATGGGGAATTACTAATGATTTTCTTTGGAGTAATTCTATCTAGCCATAAGGAAGATTTCAATTTAGTATACCAATCCCTCTGACTGTCTTGTAGGCTCTTTTTGATTATGCTAATCAGATTCTTATTTGTTGATTCTACCAAACCATTCCCCTGAGGATAGTAGTTAGAACTTGTATTCAGATAAATGCCCTTCTTGACTGCCCACTCTGAGACTTTGAGGCCTGTAAATGCTAATGCATTGTCTGAAACTATAGAATCTGGAATGCCAAATCTATGAATGATGTCATCATAAAAACTTAAAATAGCACTCTCATTAGTTTCTTTTAAAGCAACTACTTCTGTCCACCTAGTGAAATAATCAGTTGCAGTGATTATCCGCTTCTGTGCTGCACTAGATGGAGGGTTACTCATGCCAATGAAATCTATACTCCACTTCATGAAGGGCTGCTCTGTTTTGACTAGCTGTAAGGGAAGAGCTACAAATCTTTCTTTCCCAACAAAAATAGCACATTTGATGCATCTTCTAACATAATCATGACTATCTTTGAAGATAGATGGCCAATAGTATCCAGCCCTCATGATCTTAAAAGCTGTAGTCCTAGGAGAGAAATGGCCACCAGAAGCTCCATCATGAAACTCAAATAAGACATCTGCAACCCTTTCTGAATCTATGCATCTTAGAAGGACACCATTGTGATCCTTTCTAAAAATAATTTCATCTATCGGCACAAAAGGGACAGATTGTAGCCTATAATACCTCCTTTTCACTGAATCTAGGCCTACAGGACATTGTCCTGTCTTTAAATAACTGATCATATTAGGCAACTAGCTAGCTACCTCAGCTTTCTCTCCTGTAGAATGTGCCACAAGAGATGTATCTATGTATTCCAATTTCTTTGAACTTCTATCTTCTGCCAGATACTCATAAAGACCTCTTCCTCTAACCATCTTGGTAATCTGAATATCTATGTCATATTCCATCACCTTGGTGATCCAACCAGCTCTTTTTCCATTTAGGTCCTTAGAAAGAAAAAATCCTTTGACACTTGGATGAGTAACCATCAAATGCACCTTGTTATGAGTTAACAAATGTCTAAATTTTTTGAGGCTCTTTACCATAGCAAGAACATGCTTTTCTACAAAAGAGTATCTTTGTTCATACTCTCCTAAACCTTTTCTAAAGAAAGCAACAGGCTGCTCCAATCCTTCAGCATTTTCTTGAGTCAACATTGTAGATATGGCATCATGACCCCCATAAGCATAAAGGATAAAATCCTTACTAAAATTTGGGTTCAGGAGAGCAGGAGCTTCTGTTAAGGCTTCTTTAATAGCTTGGAAGTTAACTTTTCCTTCTTTGGTCCAACTGAAGGCTGAACCTTTCCTCAACATGGTTGTCAAAGGCTTAAGTAACTCTACAATGTTAGGCAAGAATCTCCTAACAAAGTTAATCTTTCCTATGAAAGATTGGAGACTTTTCTTGTGATGTGGTAATGGTAGTTCTAAGATGACTGCAATTCACTCAGGATCCACTGTAATTCCTTCTTTGGATACTACATATCCCAATAGTTTTCCTTCATGAATTGCAAACGCACATTTCATTGGATTAAGGGATATCCCAAATTCTCTGCATCTTTCAAAAATCTTCCTCAAATGCCTAATGTGGTCTACTACATGCTTTGAGTAGATAGTTATGTCATCCAGGTAGACCAGCACAAACTTGTACATGAGGCCCTTAAAGGCCATGTCCATTTCCTTTTGAAATGTAGCACCTGCATTTGACAAACCAAAGGGCATCTTCTGATATGCTATGGTTCCCCACTTGGTTGTAAATGCAGTCTTATATTGATCTTCTTCTTTCACTAAGATTTGATTGTATCCTAAATAGCCATCCAAAAATGAGAATCTCTCGGATCCAGAGACACATTGTAGAATTTGTTCGATAGAGGGTAGTGGATGGCGGTCTTTTAATGAGGCTCTATTCAAATCCATGAAGTCAACACTTAACCTCAACTCCCCATTCTTTTTCCTGATAGGAACAAGGTTGGAAACCCAACTAGTATGTTTAATGGGGTAGATGATGCACTTTCTATTAGTTTGAGTACTTCCTTATGCATAAGTGGTTCAAGCTTGGGATTAACAGGCCTTTGCTTTTGCCTCACTGGTTTAGCATTAAGCTCCAATTCAATAGTGTGCTGAGCAAGGGTAGGATCAAAACCCTTGAGGTCTTCATATCCCCATGCAAAAACACCACTGAATTTTTTGAATAATTTAGTGTAAGATTTCTTTTTTGAATTAGTGTTTACTTTTCCAAATTGTAGGCTCTTACCTGGCTCCAACTCTAATCTAGCACAATGTTCCTGTTGGACTACCATGCCAGCTTTATTTTTCTTAACTTCATCATCCTTGTTGAAGATAGTCTCTAAGGTGACAAGACCTTTAGGCATCTTATTAGATCTAAGTTGTATCACTTGATCACCATAGTTCTGTGATAATCTCTTTTGATTGTGCCTTGAAAAGACATCCTCTTCAAACAAGAACTATAGAATTTGTTCATCATTTTCAAACACTTGCCAACTAATATTATTATCTAGAATTGAAGGTCTGACAATAGTCTTGATGTTCTATTGATATACCTCTTTTGAAATGCTATTGGGGATGTCAAACTGAGATCCAATAGCAGCTAACCTATCAACATTTTGATTTAATTTTCTAGGGATAGCAACGATATTGAAAGCATGGAAATCTTCAATTGCATCCCAAACTCTATGTTTGTATGCTTTCATGACATCATTTTTGGTTGCACTCGTCCCTCTTACTTGGCTGACAACAAGTTCACTGTTACCATATACTTTTAACACTTTAAGCCCTCTTTTTCTAGCCCATTCTAGTCCATTAACCAGACTTTCATACTCTACAGTGTTGTTGGTGCAGGAAAAGATGAATCTAAAGGTAGTATAATACCTTTCTCCTTTTGGGAACACTAGCATAGCACCTCCACTAGAACCATGTCTACTTCTAGCTCCATCAAAAAATAGTTCCAAGACCTGACTATCCTGATCATCCAAATCAGTGTATTCTTTGAGAAGGCTTGGTTCTATAGCTACACTTTCTTAAATTAGATAAATCCCCAAACCAAAATCCCAAACAAGACTCTCTTATATCTCTAAAGTTCTTTCATCTAGGAGAATATCATGGATATTCTCTATTTTGGTGCTTGCTTCACTAGTGGTTGGGAAATCATTGTCATTAAATATAGGACAATTAGTATTGATGGAGTTGGACACATATGGCTCTATATGATGTATTGCCAAGGCTTCTGATTTAATGGTGACTTTGGTACCATACCTTGTATGAAAGAGCATGTGAGACCAGTCGGAAGAAAGATAACCTCCTATCTTGGCTGCGAACTCCCTTGAGAGACATATGGCAAACAATGCAGGGAGATCTATGATATATATGTCAAGGAGAATGGAAAAATTAGGACTAGCATGGAGAATTAGACTAGTATCCTTGGCCACACCTATAGTATTGACTAAGGATCCATCAAGTTGTGTAACCTTCTTTTGGAAGGGTTCATATTTAAGTCCTAATTGATCAGCCACTTTCTTGGGCATTACAGTGCTAGTAGCTCCACTATCTACCATACAATTTTGCACTAAAGATTTCCCAATAATTAAAGATATGTAAAAGGGAGGTGATTTTAAATTCCTACCTTGCATGGTATTGGCCTTGGAGTTGCTAGTTGGAGTCTCCTTTTCTTGATCAGCGTTGACCAACACTGGTTTTGCAGTTTCTTTTGCAGGTTGAGGATTTGCTGCCTCTCTCATGGCCTTCTCCAAAATTTCAGGTTGTCCTAGAATAGACAAAGAGTCACACATAGACATGGTGACATTCACCTTCTTCATGTTATCCACAATACTATAAGGTGCCATAGTGTGTACCCTTTGTTGTGCTTATTCTATGATGGGTTCTGGCTCTTTTGGAACTTGGCCCTCTTTGCTTGTGCTGACAGGGACCTCCTTGGATGTGATAGGGACAGTTTGCTGTAGTGACTCTATAGATGTAGTGGCCTTAGTACCAAAATCTTCTCTCTCCATGTCTTGGGCTCTTCTTTTTGCTCTTGTGTAGGCAACAAAAGAAGCTTCATCATTGACTACATTGAAATCCGGTAGCTCCCAATTGAAAAGAGCAGTCTCTTTCTCTTGTGTTTTTTGTTGAGGAGCTATCCCACTAGAAGGAGCTTCTGTTTGAGCTTGTGAAGCATTTTGAACCGTTAGTGCTTGGTTCATCCATCCATTAGAACACATAGCCTAATTGTAGGGCTGATTGCAAGGGAAACACCATTCATTATCCATGGCCATATTGTTTTGACTAGGAACCATATCCCTGACTAGATTTATAGAATTAAGAGGTGCACAGTTATATGGTTGGAATGGTCTTTGACTAAAATTTTGTCTTTTCCCTTGATAGCCTCCTTGGTATGGTGGCCTATTTTGTTGATAATGTTGTCCTTGATTTTGGTATTGCTGATTAGGACCTTGGCCTTGTGATTGGAAGGGTGGCCTGATGCCTTGGTTTTGTTTCTTCAAGTTTGTGACCTCTTTGGTTAGAGTCTATAGCAAGTTTGTCATTTCTTGTATACTAGTTTGCTGACTACTCTTCACCTCTTGAAACTCTTGGGAGAAATTTGTTTGCAGCATGCTCCTGACCACTAGTACTAACTTGAGGTGCAAAAATTGTGGGAATAGGGGTAAATGGGGGTATTTGTGTAGGTACAATGGGCTGAAGACTAGGAAAGATAGGCATGAAAGGTCTTCTCTGTATCATACCTGCTTGGATCAAACAATTTTCAGCCCTGATAGCAGTGTCAAAAGCTTGGGGTAAAGTGGTACCACCCATAGACTGGATCATGACAAAAATTTGGCTATTTAGACTTTGCAAGTAGTACAAGAAGGCATGGTCAGCTGATGGCCTTACAGAGACTAGGATTCTATTCCATGTTTTAAGGAACCTACTATTATAATCTTTCATTTGCTCTTGAGGGTCTCTCTTTATAGCTGTTAATTGCTCAAGAAAAGACAAATTATCTGATTTATCCTCAAAATGCTTGCTTAATGCATCCCCTAATTCATCCCATGAAGTAATAGAACCAACAGTTAAAGTTCTAAACCACTCTAGAGCCTTACCTTTTAGAGATGCTGCTAATAATTTGGTGGCCACATCCTCTTGAGTAATGTTGTGTATGCTACAAATGGTGGTCACATCTCTTATGTGTTCAAAGGCTATTGTCTATCCCTCCCCTGTGAAATTAGGTATACTCTTTAATGCCACCAAGGGCACATCATGATGCACTACAAAATTTAATGGGCTCCCCTGATTGAAAGGTGCAAAGGCAAAATTTCTAGCCATTGTAGGAGGTGTAACCTGAAGGCTAACAACTATATGAGCTGTATTTACTAGATTTGGATCTTCTTCTTCTTCTAGATCTCTGGTCAGAGACCTGCCTCTTCTTCTAAAATGAAAGAGGAGAGGCCTCCTCTCTAAAGTATTAGGAGGTGTAGATTGGAATCTTCTTGTAGGAGATTCTCTCTGAGTTGGCCTACCTTTGTAGCTTCTTTTCAAGGGAAATTCTAAAAATTCAGCAGGCTTTGAGCTTCTAGTCTCGATCTTTCTCATAAACCTTAGACAAGGTTGGCCTGAATCTTTGAAACCAGTGGAGTTGATAGATATACTTGATAGAACAACATCTAAATGTCTATATTATGCAATCTACATATCAGAGATGACACAATCTTCAACAACTAAACTTCTTTGTGTCCCACTGGGCATGCCAGAAAATGTTATACACTAAATTTGCACCTCTGATCTCAAGCTCTCTTGGTCTTGATAATCTAGTATAACATGGGAATCATCCCAAGGTTGTGGGACCTTTTTCTAACAGAGATGAGACCTCCAGGTCCTAGGCTAGTTCCTCTTGGATAATCACCCTGATTTGCTCTTAATAGGAAAGTAAAACTGAGGGGAAAGGGTTAGGAGGAATGCATGAAAGGGAAATAATAGAAAGAAAATCTATCCTACCAGGTGATGCACCAAAACTAGGGTTTGGATCTTAGTATAGAGGAATGAAACTAGTAACAGACTTAGGTCTAGGAGATCATAGCTTACTGAATAGGCTTGCATGAGTATTTCATTAGAGGGCCTAAAAATTAGACACAAATTATGACCTGCAAGCAGACATTCTCTTCAGCAAAAGGACACAAGAATGAGATAGAATGATAGGGGCTGAAGGACACCCACAAACTCACTTAGATTAGATCAGACACAGTAGTGCACATATAGGCTGAAAGTAAAAGGGATCAGAAAAAACTAAGTATCACTAAAAAACATTCATAAACTTCAATCCAATAAGAGATAAGCCAAACAGGAAAGCATAAGGACAGGAAAACATGTCACAGAATACTTTTCAACATTTGTATTATCAATGAGAACTTACAAGATGTGAAAAACCAGACAGCAAAAATGCTACATATAGTTCTCCAAGAAAAGACTTTCTCTTTTTACAAAAATGTGAATTCTGAGCTCAAAAGCTCCCAAAAAACCATATATACAACCCTGCACGTAGGCAGGAAACAAAAATATCCCAATTAGGGCTATAGAGGTTTACAATAAAATATCCAACCCTAATTCAATCCAATCTAGCCATAAATGTACATGAAAATATCCTAGTAGATCAGATATGTTTTGTTTGCGTGTTCACTTCATATTTATTCCTGCAAAAATCTAGCCACCATGATCCATCTACCTTCCTACAACTCGGGCTCTCCATAACTACAAAAATCTGATACTATGAGATATTTGAATTTAAAAATTGATATAATGGTCAGAGGTGGTGCATAAATTTCCATCGACTGTCAGTATTCAAAAATCAATCTTACTTTAAAACATGACCGTTATATCTTTCCTCTTTACCCGGGCTCGACACTTGACTGCAAAACTAACTAGGTATTTACCCCAGGTTTCAATTTTCCTTTTGTCACTGAATCGCTTAACTTTTTAACTAACCCCGGCTCTTCCTAGTGATTACATGACTAAAACCACAAAATTGGGTCCACCTTGCCACCTGTCATTCTCTTATTTGTTCTTGACTACTCTGTAAGCATACACCTTGGTGGGCTCTGACACGGTCCCACTGCAACTTAGATTCTAATCCAATAGTGGTTGCATGATCACAAAGGTAAGGAATATTCCTTGCAAACATGTAACAACCGTTAGATCTCATTGCTGGGAAGTCTATTGGGCCCGCTCTGATGGATTGGAATAAGTCATTACCTCTGGCAAATGAGAACTTCCATATCAGAATACGTGGCACTGGACCCACCAAAGCTTTGAAGTGCTATAGAGAAGGAAAGATCAATGGTTGTCACAATTTTGCAAGGCTCTGACAAATCCTTTGTGAAATCATGACATTTGTTGGTCATCTCAAACGGGACGCCACAAACTGCCTGTCATATGATGTTAACTAATGATTGCAAACTACCACCACCAAAACCGTTGATGGTTTGTTGCATGATCGCATGTGGCCAGGAAGGCCCATGGGATCATGTGACCAACCGTAGGAGGTTAGCCACTGACTACCACCTCCCATTGCTGACTACCTGGATAAGCCTACAGTAAAATTAAAATCCAGGGTGCAAGAAGAAACCCCTTAGTCACATGATTTCATAGGGTGAAAAAGGCCTATGTGATCATGTGACAACTATATAACTATTTGCCAAAAACTAACTGGGCTCCACTTGTCGGAGTTGCGCACATAAAAGAATGTTGTCGCTAGGAAGAACTAGCGTGAAGATGTGAAAAGGTCAAAAACACACAGGAGTTTCAGGCTAAAAGTTGAAAACATCCCGAGCTTGCAGAGAGGAGGTCGAAAACACACTGGGTTTTCGACACTTGAGCATTTCACTTGGAAAATAGGGCTATGGCCGAAAAAGAATGACAGGGAAATTTTGGGCAACAGTAATAATACCATGGACACACTTGATGTCCTCTTTAGCCAAGTGAGCCCTCTAATTCAAACAGCGCCAACTCCACATGTTTAAAGGGTAATTATGAGTCTTTATGGGAAAATGGATACTCATTTCCATAATCACAAAAATCATTGGAACATGCTAGCACATGATCTAGTAAGGATTCACAATGAATATGATGGGGTGGCACATTTAAACTTTCTTTAATAGTTTTTTCTTCAATCAATTCACAATGAATAAAAAAACAACTATGTGAATATCATGATTTTAAATGCACCAATATTTTTAACTTTATTCATGTTTTAATTTTTAGCCAATAGGCTATTCTTGGGTTGGACTTCTGTTGGAAATTTTTTAAATATCACCCACAAATTTTTTATGGTTGCTAGAAATCTTTGCCACTACTAGGAAAGGAAAAAGTAGCTTTAGACATGTTTTAATTTTGTGCGTGAGTAGCAGGCTTCTTATATTTTTGGGATAATGTGACCATTGTATACTAGGAGATGGCATCTCTTTGATACTTTCTACCAAACACTTTACATTCCATATTTATGCTTCCATATTTTCATACATTTATACTAGAGAATTTTTTATCATCATATTTGATAAAAATATACCTTCACTATGATTTGATTGATGTTGGTAGGGTTGTTAAATATAGCTTTACACCTTCCAGTTGCATTTTCTCAAAAGTATCTAATGCCTTTTCAACACATCATTTTTTGTGCATATCCTAGAATAATTGGTAGCTATGATGCCATATTTTTTCTAGCAATATGACCATGTTTTATCTATGATTTAATGGATATTCATTGACCTATTCTTAAAGCATCCATTTTTTTTCAAGAAATTTATCTAATTTGAGAGGGCTAGAAGTATTTAGAAACTTCACTGAAGAATCCTCTTTAGGGCTATGATCAGTGCTAAATAGACCTCTACAAAGGCTGATGAATTGATGGAGCTACTAAGGTTAGACATTCACCAAGTGAAGAAAGGGTAGTTGGAGAGACTCATGGGTGGCCATGCTAGGCCAAGAAATAATAGTTATAAGTTGTGGCCTTCTCCAACATAATGAGAGGCTTAGAGTAGGTTACAAGTGCCTATAAAAAATAGAGAACACAAATTCCAAATGTTCATTAATAGAGAAGAATATTAAAATGCTAGACAAAATGCCATGGAAATATGGATTTTGAAGAAAAGAAGTGAGACTTCTGTTAGTGCTCAAATCTGTAGATTATCAAATACTCATATAATCCCAATAGACATAATCTAGCAAAATGCAAGCACTAAGGTATTAAGGTTAGAAAACCTTCTTCACTTCGAGTATGGATACTTAGATGGGTGTACCTATATTAATTCACTATTTGATTGAGCCTTGAATTGCGAACTAGCTCCTTCACTACTTTATCATTGCTTTCAAACTCAACTTAGTAAGATGATAGAACTCTGAGTATGGCCCAAATTATCCTAATACACAACACTATGATGGAAATCATGAAAGTAGCAACATGAAACAATGGTTTAAGGATATTCATCCTTCTTCTTTTTAAAGTTGAACTCAAGGAAGGTTAACCTCATTCATGTGCTTCTACAAAGCATTACAATATACATCTATGAACTTGTCATAGAATAATTCAGATTAAGATTGTACAGATAAAGTAAAATGAATCAGTTGTTTATATCTTGGGTGGCAAATAAGTGTAAATGGATCCAAAACTAGTGCCTTATCCACTTGGGTGTTAGAGTCAAACCCTACCTCCACATATATCTATTAAAACAAGTATACTAAAACTCAAATGACATGCCTAACATCCCATCCTTTTAATTCCTACAACTGTCATCAAATTCATACATGGATATTTGGTTCACAGAGATCTCCCTTAAGATTTTACTCTTTCCTCGAAAGAAACTTAAGCTTAACCCCTATATTCACCTTGTGAATAATGCATTAAAAATCCTTGCAATTTAAATACATAAGAAAAACTACAACATTCCATACATAAAGACAACAAAATAGTAGTAACAGAGCTCCAATATTTTGTATTAATGGTCAAAATGTTTTGGTACAATATCCTCTCACTTCTTTAGAAAATAAGGTTTTGTATTCAGAACCTTTCTTACAGAGTATTTTTTAGCACCTTTAAAATGAGCAAAAACTTGCTATATATAATCTCAGCCATCTTGGAATCCTTGAAAGGATGCAACAAACTTGGGATGGCTAGAAAAGATCTTACACTAGAGACAAGATTACAAACTGACAAAATTTGATTGCAACAACAGATTACAAATATCTATTTCTCAACAATTTTGTAGGTGGCACCTTTGTCTAAGGATATTTCAGAGCAGTTGCTAAATTTGTTGAATGAATGATGACCACCATTACAGGCTAATTTACACCATCCTCTATTTGAAACATGCTCTCCCTCAATTTCTGGATTAGGTGCCATCTGCAGCTCTATTCTTCTTCTTCCTCTATAAGCTAAACAACTGGCTTCTTCTTCTTCTTTATTGTTAACTTCTCCCAGGCTGCTACATCATCATCAAATGGCCAGTTGTAAATCTGCAATTCCTATAGTAATCTTATTTGCTTATCCCACATGGAGTCAGTTATATTTTCGGCCTCTACCACAAAGCGTATGCAATCATTCTCAATTTTAAAAATACTATCAATTATGTTGTTACATCTCTCAAAATCCAAAGTATAGTTGCCACTAAGGAAAACATCTTGTGAAATCACCAATTGATCCATTGATAGTTTCCATTCTTCCAAATTAATCACATTTCCATTATCATCACATATTGGAGGTAAATACCTGCTATAATGTTTATCAAACATAGTCAATTTAGCCTTTACCTGGTTAGACTTATGCTTAAAAAACTTTGAAACAACACTAACTAAGCCAATCTTTTCAAAAAATTCAGTCACCACCACAGGGATCTCAGGCTTATGCTCTTGTAGGCTATCAATTTTATGAAATAATAAGCTCCTCCTAGACCAAATGCTATGAAGTGGCCCTAGAGAAGCCAATGATTCATTCACCTTTCCATCAGCCTAGTGCAATTGACTAATTGATTGGTAAACTATTTCCATCCTTTCTATTATTTTATCCCCCCTATATTGCACAATATTTGACATAGTGTCCAAAGATGCCTCTATCCTTATCTTTTTCAAGTCCTCTGTAAGTCTCTCAGGAACTTCCACATCTATCTACACAGGGGCCTCAATTTGCAAAGAAGGAGGAGGAACTATCGTTGAAGCTTTTTCAAGCCTCACTTTTACTTCTACCAACTCATCTTCTAATTGTTTGATCTTCATCATTGTCAAATCTCTATCCTTGGCCACCAGGTTTGAGCTTTCAAACAATCTTGCATACCTCTCAGACAATTGAACTGTCTTTGCTCCATTCAGGTTGGCCCAATGAGTCACTGCCTTGGAAACTTCAAGGTCAGTTGTATTTTGTATAGTCCAAATAATTTTATTCCCTTCCATCTTATCCTCTATACTTAATAGAGATGGCTTTTGGGTCCTAGGGGCCATAGACCACATTGCAACAGCTTGAGATTTAGGGTCATAGCCACTTCCTCTTATCATGTCACCAATGTGAACCTCATATGATAGGCTACCCTGTGGTTGCTTCCTTATTTTATCTATGATGAAAGAAAAAGTTAGATCCCATCCTGGAGTCAATAGCATCCCACTTGACTTAACCATTTGTCTAGCTTCATCTATAGTTATAGGATCAAGGCTAGGATCATAAGAGGCTAAAGATCTCATGGTTTTTGCACTTGGCTCCATACCTTCAGGCAGAGCTTTCTTCACCTCTCGTTGCTTGTTCCAAATAAGAAAACTTTTGAATTCATCAGTTTTAATGAATTGGTCATCACTCAAAAATTCCTCCTGATAAACCTCTCTAATATCCTTTTCTAACCACAAGGATTGTTCCTTATCTATTTCATCAGTGGCTACCTTCTTGCGTACTCTTATTATTTCTCTCAATTGGTGATGGTAAGCCCTATCACCTGGCACTAGAGTAGATGCTCTGTCAATTATTCTCTTTTGTTTTCCTTGCCTTGAAGGCTCTCCTTCATCAAGCCTCTATTTCTTCAAGGGTGGCTCTGGAGGATTCTCTACCTTTGGTTGGTCTTGGATAGGATCAACAACTTGAACATCCCCAACCTGTGGTGGGCTATTCCCTTCCTTTGATTCATTAGAAAACTCCTCATAATCAGAGGAGGAGTAATCTTTCCCTTTCTTTTGCTTCTTTTGATCAAGTAGTTTCTCCAACTGATTTGATAGAGTGTCATACATCTCTATCATCCTATCAATCCTCTTCAAATAGGGGAGGTTAGGGGAAAAGACATCGAAAGGAATTTGAGCTACCTTCAGCTGTTTAGACAAATCTATCAAATCAAAGAACCTATTCCATCTTCTTTTAACCTCATCATTCTCAAAAATATTCCTGATGACATCCTCTTCATCTAAACCATCATGTTCCTTGTTAACACCAATGTTTGAAATATAGGCCATCCTGGTAGTTTTGATAAAGTCCTCAGGATCTACATGTCTACAAGCACTAGTAACCATCTTGAATTGATTTAACCATGTAGTGATTCGAGGAAATGCCATGTTTCCTACCAGGAAGTCACCTATCTTGAATTGCCTAGGTGTGAATGTACCCTTCCTGTGAGGGGCTAGAAGTTCTTTATCTGTGCACATCAATTGCTAAACAAATTCCAAACAAGAAACTCTTGGAGGCACAAATTTTGGAAATAGATGTAGGGGTTGGGGGCAACCGTAGATGCCTAACATCCTTATAATTGGAAAGACAATGAAATTTTGAAAAACACAAAAATCCCCTTCATTGGAATTAGAATTCCATAGCCTCACCCATAACTATACTGGATTATGCTAATCTTGGAAAGTAAACCTTGGCTTCAACATTTTCAAATCAAAACTATTGACATTGAAATATAAAATCAAATCCATCAAGATAGAATAATGCATGAACTTAATAGGAATTTTACTTTCCTTAATAGATATCAACCCTTCATGTATTTTATCAATTACATACTGGATGTAATCATAGTCAGTATTTACCAAGGAATTCTGGATGTCTAAGATAATCATCAAAAGATCAGCTGGTAAAAGTTTTGCATCCCCATCAATTCCTAAAACTCTACACAATGCATAACAAGTATGCCTCATATAATGCTGGAGGGATTTTAACTGGTAAGGGGCATTCATGCTAGGAGGGAGGGGGGCTATATACTTATCCTATTTCAAGATATGCCTCACCATCTAGTCTTTCACTGACCCTATATTATTCTTGTATTTTTCCTTCTCCTTGTTCAAGTCAATCTCAGTTGAAAAGGACATGTATAGACCAAAAGCTTTCATAAAAGAACCCCTATCAAGAGTAACTAAGGATGATTGGTCCTCTTTTTTAATTGTCTTTGAAATAGGGTCATAGATCCTAGCTAAAGAAACAATTAAGTCTACATCTAGGAAGACATCATGGACAACCATCTTTCCTAAACCTAAAACCCAAGCATTACAAATAGGAACATGCTTATTTCTATTTCCATAAAATAAATTGAAGATAGTATAACCTAAAAAATTGAGAGTGATAGGATCTCTACATTGCCCTAGAAAATCTTCAAAAACATCATCAAAAGCCCTCTTGTTTTGACTGGACCCCGGCAGCAACTTCATGAATTCATCTGAATAATTTAGTTTTCTCTTATCTTCACCACTTTTAGACTTGGCTTCACTGCTGGAAGATGTTGTGCTCCTCTCAGGCTGACTCATCTTTTCTATAGAATTGCCTTCAATCTCTGCAAACTAGATTTACTTGGCACTCAAAAATTGCTTTGGAAAGACACAATTATCTTCAACTGATTTTGGACACATGAAACAATGAGCTTAGCTTATTTATTGATGCAGATCAAGTGTGTACAACTACCAAAATTATTGCAAATCAATCCTTAATTGCTCTCGCATTCAATTTCACATATCACCAATTTTTAAATCAGAATTAGCTGATACACGGATGTTGATTTAAAAACTCAAAAATAAGGGCAAGAAGCAATGATTTTAGCTTTGTACTTTTGAACCCTATTTACATCATGAAATCCTTCTTTTACAACTGATTGGATGGCTTATTAGTTTACTCTTCAGCTTGACAATGTACTTCATTCTACGTAGCAATGGTCTTTTTCTTTTCCTTTATTACCTTTTCCAACTGAGCCCATTTAACGAATTAGCGACTGAAAGCTTCTCGTGATCACTTAATACAATGTTAACCCTAGCTCATATTCAAAGAACTAGTGACCAAAGCCTTCGTGGGTTCTCGCAATGCAATTCTTAACTCTTTATCCACTTAACGAATTAGTGAACTATTCTACACTAAGTTTGTGCCTTTTCTCAAGCTCTCTTGGTCTTGATAACTCAGTATAACTGGGGAATCATCTCCAGGTTGTGGGACCTTTTCTAACTAAGATGAAACCTCCAGGTTCTAGGCTGGTTCCTCTTGGATTATCACCTTAATTTTCTCTTAACAGGAAATTAAATCTTTTGAGGGAAAGGGATAGAAGGAGTGCTTGGAAAGGGAAATAATAGGAAAGAAAACTACCTACTGGGTGATCCACCGAAATGAAATGAATACAATATACTAACCAAACTAGCATGAAGGCTCTCAGATCTAATAGAACACAATCTTCCTAAACAGGCTTGCATAAGTATTTCATAGGAGGGCCTGGACATAAGACACAACCTATGACCTGCAAGAAAATGTTCTCTTCAGCAAAAGGGTACATAAATGAGATAGAAAGATAGGGGGTTGAACTATACCCACAAACTCAATCTAATTAGATCATACACAATAGTACACATATAAGCTGAAAGAAAGAAGGGCTCTGGAACTCCAAGACTTCTCTAATAGAGCTAGTATATTACATTCAATAAGAGAAATATAGATAAGGAAAAGACTAGAGGGCAGAACAAATGCCATGGATAACTCCCCAAGAAAGAGAAAACTCTTTTACAAATTGTAAACTCTGCCTTCCAAAAGTTCCAAAAAAACAATATATACATACTCAACTGCACGCAAGCAGGAGTCAAAAATCTAACTAGGGTTATAGATTTTACAATATAATATCAAACCCTAGGGTACTGATCAATCAAATCTGATCATGAATACACTTCTACAACATCTGGATTTATCAACCTTCCCGCATAAAAGTCTCACCATGAATGCTAAACTGGTACCTCATAGGGACAAGAATCAACATGTGACGGCCATCCTGATCCTCTTAATCAACTTCACAACCTACAACCATCCTTAGGAATTAATTTTGAGCTACCCTTCCACTTCACATACATCCTACAGACAAACACTTGAAAAAAACCTCGGGCTTGAGATCGCACTGTAAAAATTAACCCTAGCTTTACCTCGGGTTCACTTTCTCCTTTGTCACTGAGTCATTTGATGTTTTCCTTAACCCTGGTTCCATCTGGTGACTATGAGAAATCCTTAACCGCACAACCATGCATCACTAAAAAATAGAGCTCTGCTAAATCATATATGAGATCATGTGACAAAGAAACTCTATTGGGAACCGCCAAATATAGGGGACAAAACTGACCTCCTCTAAAACTTCCAACATTAAAATCCAGCCCCACTGACAACCACATGTCACCACCAACTCTCCGCTAATCAGCATCAAACACATCAGCAAAGAAAGGACCCACAACCCATGGAAGAATCCCATCAGATGGTTGTCACATGATCGCATGGGCTCGAAAGATCCCATGAGATCATACGACCACCGTAGATCTTCATCGCACTTTGCACCACTATAGATTCCCTGACACATCAGACCCACTGAGATCTCATTGAACAGTTGTTGCATGATCTCATGGGCTTGAAAGATCCCATGAGATCATATGACCACCATAGATCTTATCTACTGACACTCACAATTTTTGGGCCCACCATCAACCGGTCGCAGCAGCACTGATAATATAGCTAGTCGTATGTTTGCATAGCATAAAAAAGGGCTATGTGATCATGTGACAAGTGCTTGTAGCTTGTCAAAAACATTAATTGGGCCCCACCTAGTCAGAGTTGCGCGCTTATGAAATGCCGATGCTAAAGAAGAAGTGCAAAGCACAAGAGATCAAAAACATCTGAAGTTTTTCGCTTGACCAAAAAGGCAGAAAACATCTAGGGTTTTCACTTTCTATCGAAAAAGCATTAGAAAAGTAGAAAACATCGCGGGTTTTAAGACTTTGAATATTTTGGAACCCTGCAACACCAGTATTTCCTACAAACATCAAAAATTGAATATCTCCCTGGGCTTTATGAATTAGGTCATGTGATCTGGACTAGGGCATGATGACACTTTGAAGAACACAGGGGTAAGATTGCAAACCATAAAGCTCTATGGATCAACTTTGCAAAATGAAAACAAGATTCTGGCCAGAAAATGAATGATGGGGAAAAATGGGTAACACAAATAGAGTGATCACCTTCGAGCACTTGACTGCAGTTATCATTTGGAGAACTAGTGAATAAGGCCATCTCCCATTCTCTTCATGTCCCGGCTAACTGTCAACTTTCTTGGAGATTCAGTGAACAAAGGGTTCGCGCATTCGCTTAATGAAACACTTAACCACTTGATTATTTAGAGAACTGGTGAAGCCTTTACTCTCTGAATCACTGAATCTTTCCCTAACTATCATTTCCATTCTGAGATTCTAAATTAATCATTAATCTTGACACTGATCCATGACTATCACTAATTCACTGAAACATATGATCTTTAATCATTTGATTATGAGACTCAGTGAACAAAGGGTTCGCTGAATCTCCCAATACTTCAAACATTGAGTATTTCATTACGCGATTAAGTGATTGAAGACTTAATACTTTACTAATCCTTTGATTCACCCATTCACCAAATACTTCTAGCCTTTACCTTTCTTTTAAGAGAACTTGCGACCACATGATTCACTAAATCGCCAGATCACTTAGCATTTCACTAACTTATTCTGAGAATAGGTGAACATAAGAAAACTTACCTCTTCCAAATTCATTACATCAAATTTTCAAAGCCACTAGATTTAGAGGATAGTAATACAAGTACCCAGTCACTCATTTTCCATGTTAAACATGTAGGACCCAAAAGATACTTGAGATTAAAACACAACCGTTGATCTTGACACCGATCAATGGTATTTGCTAGGTCGCCAGATGATATAACCCTTAACCACCCGATTCAAAGAATGAGCGATAACTGTTGTCGCTGGGTCACTGAGTGTTAACACAAAACTACCAAGGAATAAGCAAATAAGAGATAGTGTATTTGCCAAGTCGCACAAAGTTTTATGATAACCGTCGGATACTTGGAGACTCTGCGACTGAGGATAACACTTAACAAGGTTCCAACCTATTCACTGATTCACTGACAACTATATGATACATCCAATGACACTTTCCAATTCATTGAACACTTGAGACAAATAAGCACGTGCATGGCTAACCACTTAAGTGGCCAAAAAGGTAACAATGAATTAGAAGAATTTAGGGCTGACTTGAGGGTTTTGACATGAATTCAAAATTCTTTAAGGACAAGACCTAGGGTAAGGATTTTTCGAGCTTGGTCATGACAATTTTTTGGGAGATGCCATCCACAAAAGTGAGTGAAGAAAATGAAGGAGGTTGGGACACGGAAGGCTGAGGACCAGAGTTGGCATGAAAGAAAGACTTGCCTTGGTTAAGAGCCCTGGAAATTTGCTTGTGAGAATACCCATTTAATTTGAAGACCTGTCGAAGATGGGTAAGCTCTTGGTTTAACTGGTCATCTGATTTTGTTAAGTGAAATTTTTAACGATTTTTGTTGATATTCATTTATCAAAACATAAGGCATATAATTAAAGTTCTTGAGCCCATGGGACATTTGTCGTGATTCTTTGCATTCAAGATTAAAAAAAGAGAAAACAAAAATATATAATAAACTCAAAAAAATAATAAACACTATCCAAATTGCATTAGTTAATTTAGTTTTCTTTTAAAATAATAAATAGAATATTGTAGTTTTCGTTTACAGAAAAAGTAAAAGAATTTGTTCTTCCACACGTCTTTTCTCATTAAAATTTCATAAAATAATAAATTAAAAAAACTCACTTTTTAAAAAAGAATATTCATTCCTTTCTTATGTACATCTCTTCTTGTTGAGGAAAATCCTATCTATTTAAGTAAATCAAACATAAAAAGAAGAAAAATAAATAAATTTAATATTAAGTATAATTAAATAAAAATTTAATGAACATATATAATTTAAATCATTCAATATGAAGGAAAATACAAATAATCCAAAGAAGAAAAAAATGTAATCTTTAACTATTACTAGAGTTTACCATTAAATTGGATGAAATAAACATTTAAAATAATAACCAAATCACAACAATAAATAATTATCTCATTCAATCCTATAAATAATAATCAAATAGACCACCCTAACAACCCAAATTGACATCTACTACATTCTACTTCTACTTGAAGTAAACACCCCATTAATCCAACTATAGTTCAATTATTTAGGAGTATATGAATGGAATCTTGATTTATTTGTTTGTTTTGCCAACTTCTACATCCTTGTTATTTGATCCACTATTAAAAAACAACCCTAATTTTGTGTTTGCGTCACTATTAAAATCAAATCTTTTCAACTTTAAACATAAGAACATAACAAAATTGATTTTTAAATAAGAAGATTTGACTAATTTCATTCAATTTTGTTATTATTTAAACATTGCTAATAGTTAGTTCTTGTTATTTTCCATATTAAATGATACGATTGTAAAAATACAAATGGACATAATTCAATGTGTTTTTATCGATTGTTTTGTATTTTTACAGCATCATAGAGGTGAATTATGATACTTTAACCAGTGAAAATGGTGTGATATGCCAAACTGGATTTTTGTAAGGAGGTGTTCAATGGTACTATTTTGTTTTGAGAATAGCCACCTCCCTAATGGTTTTATATGGTTGATTTCTATGTCTTCAAAGTAGGAAGTTATTGAAATTCTTTATGTGAAGCTATTTTAGATATTATTACAATTGTATAAATATGTTAGATTCATTCATTCAATCAGGTCAATTTATATAAACAATAAAGTATAATTATTTTGAATTAATAAGAATTATGAAATGAGAAATTAAAATTATTTCTTAAAACTAATTGTAAAGAGATAGGGCATGGTATTTATTTTGAAGAACATTAGTAAAGAAATAATATTGATGCTACAAAAAACATATTCATCAATATTTGGAATGTAGTATCTTTGGTATGTTCATTATTTGAGAAATAAAATAGACTTCAATTTATTTTAGATCAACCCAAAATGGTGCATGGTCAATCACAAGAAAGAAACATCTAATATAATCTATTGAAAACATGTTTAACCTACTTCATTGAAATCTTTTACATCTAAGTATACATAAGGATGACAACATTTAAAAATATTTTGAGGGATGTTGGTGGATTTCCATTCTCAATTTCTCCTATATCAAGCACTTTGATATACTAGCTTTATGGCCTTAGGCAACTATTTGAAAATAAAACTTTGAAACATGCAAATGGCCTACATGTAATTCAAATTTGATATTTCCTTTCAAGATATATAAATAAAATACTTTTAAAAATAACTTACTATATATTTGACTGCATTAGTTGATTGCAAATTAAACTTTTTAAATACTTAGATGCTTAAAGTCAACTTCTTTATTCTCATCTTTTCTTCTCTTTGAATTAATTAAATAATTATTTAATCATTAGTTATTCATGGGTAGATCAAAAAATAAAACAACAAATAAGCCATCAAATGAAAGCCTAAAATCCCTTCAATTTATACAAGGAATCTAATCTTTCAATGAAGAAAGTAAAGAGATGCAAGAAATTTCAAAACTTTAACTTAAAAGTATACTCTTGTAAGCATCTGTTTTGATTTATCTCCATTGTTCTTCTCAACATTTATGATTTGAATAGTTGTTTCTCTGAGAATTAAATGCATGAAAATTCAAGTAATCCCATCAAATCTCAAAAGATAGTGATTTACAAAGTATTTGAAGATTATGGTTACATTTGAATGAGGATAAATATAGCTTTCTTGGATGTTTTGATATGAAACAATGGTGTAGATAGGATAGAAGATCAAAAAATGGGATTTGATGAAAAAATATACACAAAAAGTTATCATTTTAAAAGAGGAATAAAATACGTGAAAAATGTGTCGAGTGAAGGGAGAAATCGGGCAAGTGAAAATAAATAAAAAATTATTTACTTTTGACAAAAGTAAATGATTAAATAACTAGATATATTTACTTAATTATAGAAGAATTAACGAATCAAATAATTAAATTAATTCTATTTGTTGAATCTTATCTAATGTGATGTCACACATAAAAAATTATTTTTCTCCATTTTCTCATCTCCTTTTCAAAATCTACGTCATGTCTATCCATTGGCACCTTGTAAATTATTTTCTCAAAAATATCTCTGAGATCTTATATAGTAGGGGTTACCTTAGGAAATGACAACATATGAGGGATATTATCATGCCAAAGAGACCTAATTTCAATTAGGTTCCCTGAGCCTCCTCCTTACACACATCAAAATCTCTTGTCTTAATATGTAAGGTCCCCCAGTCTATGATTTTGGTGATGAGAGTCTACCAAATGTCTTAGAACTATAAGGTTCTTGGTTTCCTAGTTCAAAATTAAAGTTCTAGACACTTACCCACTCCTTTTCCATTCATTTTGTGATACTATGATTTCCTTTGTGGCTCCAAATGTTCAATTTTCCTCTAGTTGATTCATATGGGGTGACAATAGTTAAAGAAGAACATTTCTCCTCCTTCATAGATCTCATTGTTGAGAAGACCCAAGGAAAAGAAAGAAAATCCTTGGCCTAGGATGCTTGGATAAAAAATTGGTGCCTTGACCCCTTAAGAGATGGGGTCCATAAATATTTTCCTAGAAAACATCATCAAAAGGAACCCTTCATTGTCATTTTTTCTAAGGATGTCATGTGAGATGTCTTTGAAGGTGAGAAGATCTACATCTCTAATGCTTTAACTCAGTAGTTTAATTTTCTTTAGCCAAAACCATCAAATCTACACAAATAGATAATATTTGAATTACAATCTATGCTTAAAGGTAATGTAGAATTTTATCCTTGTGACAAGGGTTTCTCATTGTAGTGTCTGATTTAAAATAGGAAATGGATACCAATCTATGTGAAAGATAGCTTTGAAGGGGAAACATACTCCTTCTCAAAACCTACTATCCAAATGTCAATCCTCTCACTATATCATTCTAGATGAAACATGTATGAGTCTATCTTCAAAATCTATTGCTATAGTATTGGTTCAATGAATACTTTAAAATAATTGGTGACTCCGTGGAAGAATTTTTGGCTATTGATGCAAACACGTCGAACATCACCCATGATAGAATATTTTCTCACATCTTCATGGACATGGATATAATAAGGTGTCTACTGATCGATATGACCTTTAAGATGGTTGATTAGAATTGAGTAAAAACTCTAGATTAAAAAGGATTTCCTTTGTATTGTAGGATATTCTTTCAAAGTGGAAAACAAATGATCTAGAAAATAATAATTGAGTACTAATCTTACTGGTTAGACTTATTTCCTCATCATTATTTTATTGAAGCTCTTATATAATAGAAAGAACTCAAAATATCCCTAAGCAGTTAGGGCTTCTCCCTCATAGGATTCAAAATTGTTGATGGGTTGTAGTCAGAAAATATCACTCTTAACCCAAATTCCTAATGAGGAGACATATTTACATCTTGGATCAACAAGAAAAAAATTTTAGTGGATGTAACTTCCCATATTTCTAAGGATGCAATATCTTATGATCTTATATTTAGTTTTGGGGGAGGCTAGAACTATTCAATTTCAGATTTCTCTATAACATATTTGGGCTTATCAATGGTTGATCTTGCCCCTAGTGAAGATGCTAAAAATAGTTATATCACATCAATATGTTTCAGGGAGAAATGATCCCATGGAAAATTTTAACCCATGTAAGGCAGGGAAAACTTTAAAATATTGTTGGCGAATTTTTTTAATTTGAAAGGAAAAATATTATTTGTACTACCGATTTTTTTTCAGTTATATGAAAATTCTATAAAATATTGGCGAATCCTTCATTTTACATCTATTGATAGGAGATAACCCTACTTTTTGTAACCATTTGATGATCTGAGATCAATGGCAGGAATTCTATTTTGGGCCAACCTTTTAAAGGACACAAACATTCCCCTGAAAGTCTCCAGAATAGAGACATGTGTCAAATCTATTTCAGACCAAAGTTTTAAAAGCCATAAAGTTTCATTGAAAGTCTCTGAAATAGAGACACATGTCAAATATTTGTACTTATCTCATACTCTAACTTAAATTTTCACTGCATATTGGTGAATATGACCATCGATTAAGACAAGTTTAGGAAATTGTAGGCGAAAATATTCAATTTATTGTGTGGAAACATTAATTCGATTGGCGAAGTCATCGCTGGAATAAAAATAATTCCATGTCACTAGTGGCGATTTTCCTATGCATGGGACCCAATTTTTATAAAGTGCGGGTGACATGGCCACCCCGAAAGTCTAATTTTTTTCACCAAATTTTGGGTCCCCAATGAGTGAAATTCACCAATTGGCAAATATTTGCCACTAAAGTTATCCCTGAATTGTAAGGAACTTTAGAACCCTCTAGAATAACACCATGTAAGGAGATTTGAGATCCTTCATTTATTAAGTGAGAAACAATATCTACAACATCTGTCAAAATTGTAAGGGATATCCTACATGAAATCTCATGCTCCTTGCATGCTCCATGAATATTTTTCTTGGTCTTTCAAATACACCATTTGGTTGTGGGGTTCTAGCAACTATCTTTTGTCTAAGAATCCCATGGTAGGAACAATAACTATAAAAATCTCTATTGCACTAATTAGCCCCATTATTTAATCTAACATAGTTAAACTTGTTTCTTGTCTCATTCTTAACCAAAGCTTTTGATTTCTTAAATACTTCAAATACATCATATTTTTGGGGAATGAAATAAGCCCAATAAATTTTCTAGTTACATCAATAATAAAATTCAAAAAAATAATAAGTGCCACCAAGAGAAAAGATACTTGAGTTATTCTACATACATTTCAGTGTACATCCTCTAAATTTTCATTCTTTCTTTCCTTCTCAACTATGAGAAATTGGACTCTCTTTAATTTCCATAAACACAATTTTTAGAAAAATCCAAATCAACTTTTTTGAAACCGAATAATAAATTCATTGAATGGAGAACATTGCTTCTCCCTCATGTTCATAAGTTGATTGCACAATAAAGTAGTATTTGTTCCTATGTATGCTAGGGAAATATAATAACTGGTACTACCCATACATAAATATAACGTACCTACCTTTGTCTTTTTCTTATAATCAATGAGCCTTTACTAATCTTAAATGAATTATTTTAGTGACTATGGTTGTGCAACCTTAACTTCCCAATTTTCCCCTTGATGTTAAATTTCTTCTCAAATCAAGAACATGTCTCATCTCTTTCAACATCCATTGATTTCCATTTGGTAATTCTTTCTATAAATTTCCCTATCCAACAATTTCACATGGTTCATCATCATCTAAATAAACCTATCAAAAATCACATTGAACGTACTCTAGAAAAAATTTTCTATAGGTTGTGGCATGAAAAGAAGCCCCTAAGTATAAAATTTAAGAATCAGTAATATTATCCAATGAAAGGATCAAAGAATATTGTAGCATATCACCTACTACATTTGTTTCTCAACATTTTCTTTCTTTCCATCCCCTTATTTTCCCTTGCAAGACCACCAATATTTTTTTAGATGTCCTTTCTTCCTACAATGCCAACGCTCTAAATTTATCCTTGTTGGAAGAACTATTGCAGTGATAGTAAGTGATTTGTAGTGATTTCATGATAAGTATTTGATTGCATGATGATTAGTTATTGGGTTGTCATTGATGTCAAGTATTAACCTAATGTTGGACTAGTATGTTGATAAGTATAAGTATGATGATCAAGGTGTTGCAATGAGTTTCAGTTATAGAAATCCTTATGAGAGACATGGGGATGTATCTTAATGTTAAATGTATGACCACTACTATTGGTGTAGACCGGTATGAAAGTTATGATCAGATGAAGTTTGATAGTGCAAGTGCTAGAATATATAGTGACGTGTAATAGGTGATTTGATTGGATTGTCAAATCTGTGATGAGTTATGTAGCATGGTCACATAAAGATCTTGCTGATAGTATGTAGAAGGTATGGTTACAACCTCAACTAATTTGAGTGACTAGTGTTAAGGATAGGTGATTGGTGAGAAGAGGCATATCTATTGATAGGTTAAAGTGTTTATGCTCTTGAGTGACAATTTATAAATCTTTGATCAATGATTGGTGTTGAGGTTGTGGTGGAATGGGTTGAGGAAATCATGATCTAGTGATGTATCTTCTTGATTAGAGGTGATTTTGTGGGATCACATTGTTTGATGCTATCATGTGGAGAAGATTCTAGAGGAATCGTGTGTTTGGTCAAAATGTGTTTGACCTCTTGACACAAAATTCTATATAAATCATTGTCTTGGCCGAAGTGGTCTTGGAATTTTTTTTTGTAAATTTAATTTTTTTTTGTGGCACGTTGGATCTAAGAAGGATATTTGAAATTAAAATTTAGGTTTTGATTAAGGTGGTGGACTTAATAATTCAATATATAATGGATGAAGTTTAAAGTTAAGTTTGTTGATCATATGTTTTGCAAGTGCAATTGTAAAGTATAGTTCCTATCAAGCCAATTTAGAGTTAAGTGTGTCAAGAAGAGATTGTGTGCTTCATTATATCTAATCAAGAAGAGGTAGTTCTATTCTATAGATCATGCATTATGTTGTTCCCTAATAGTTACAACAGTCAAAATCCCTTAACTGGGTGAATCCTAGTATGTCCTTATTATAAATCCTATAACAAGGTGGCACATTAGCTTGTGCCTAATGTCCTCTAACACAGATACTCTTAACAGGGTAAAGTTCCTAACATGAGTAGAGCTAAATCCCTTAACCAGGTATCACCTAATAGTGTTGTTGTAAAATCCTAGCAGGGTTGAGCTCATCATAGAGCATACTTTATAAGTGTACATCATTTAGTGGGTACTAATTCCCATCATGGTTTTCTCTCAAATTCGGGTTCCATGAGGTAAATATTTGTGTCAAATATTTCATTATTATGTGGATGTTCTTATGGTTATGACTTTTATTTGCTTCTATTAAGTTAATCTTGTTAATGTTGATGTAAAGTTGAAGAAGTTAAAAAGTTCATAATTGGTTTATTACTGATTCACCCCCCTTCTCAGTAATCTAATCTTAAGATTAACAAACCTATATTTCAATATTACCCTTTTTGGTTTGCCCATGATTACTTAGGCTCTTTCCTCTTTCCCTTAATCTTCCCTCATTCTCAACAGTCAAAGCATTACCTGATGGCTCAATTGTGCTTTTCTCTCACATTTCCTCATCGAGGATAACACTAGAAGCATCATAAAAATTTAAAGTATTTGAACTAGAGATTGATTTACTTATAGCCATGAGCAAGCCATTCCAACTTTCAAAAAATATGCATAAAATAAAGATATCCCTAATGTCATCTTTAAAATTTACTTTTATAGAACTTAGCAAAGTTTTAAGCATTTTAAACTCATTTAAATGATCACTAACAAACCCACCTTTTTCCATCTTCATATTAAATAAATATTTCTTGAGAAATACCTTATTTGAGGCTAAGGGTTTATGGGATAGTTTGTCCAATGCCTTCAATAGACCCTTTATTGTTGTTTCTTTTGCTATATTTAAAGATATAGATGATAATAGGAATAATTGCATTGTTCATATCACCTTTGTATCAAGAAATTCCTATTGTTGATCTGACATAGTCAATAACCTCTTTTCTTTTCCACCTAACTATAAGTAAAGATCATTTTAATATAGATAATCTTCCATTTTCATCTTCCATAGTTAATCATTTTGGTTGTTGAATTTATCAACCTTAATATTTCCTTCCTCTATCATTATTTCCACTTGAATATGAGTTTTCCTACCAAATAATTGAAATATACAGTCTTCTAATAGTAGTTGCTAGGGTTCTGGTAGATATAAGTAATAACAAATATTAAGATAATGTAGAAATAAATGAAGAAAAAATATAGTAACACACATGTATTTAACATGGTGGACTAGGTGGATGTTGATAATTTTCGAGGGTCCATCCTTGTCGGTAGGTGTTTTTGGTTAAGGTGGTTGGCAGGTTTTGGGTCTTTCCAATCCCTTGATAGAGTTTGGTTCTTCTCTTTCCAAATGCTTTGTGGGACTCTCATGGTTTTTATTGATGGTTTTGGGAGCCATGTCAAAACCCTGAGTTACGGATTGGGTAGCCTCAAAAACCCTTGGATGCTAGTTTTCTGTGGGATGTTAGTTCTTTATTTGCCTTTTGTTTCTAGGTTGCAATGTGTTTGTGGGCTTTGGGCTGCTAGACTATTTTTTTTCTACCCGTGGCAGCATTTGATTTTCGTGGGGTTCTAGATCCCCTTCAAAATATTGCTTTTAGGTGTTTTGAGTCCTGCCAAAACCTATTTTTACCTTAATCAAAATAATGTTAACACAATATTGGCTCCATCCACTAGAGAAACAATCATCCACTTATTTTATTATCCAGTGGAGGGAAAATTATAACCTGATGATTTTATTATCAGATTATCACATATTTATCAGGCCCTTTTGAGGAATTTTACAAGGTTCGTTAACAAAATAAACTCTAACCCTTAAAAAAACTCCTCAGGGGTTGTGCTCCCAAACCTTTTCTTGGGGCTGACCTAGCGCAAAACCCTTATGAGTATACATGATGAGTATATAGTACTTGCATGGTGATTTTCTAGATACCAATTTATTTTATTTAAACATAGTAAACAAATAATTCATATGTGAGATTTAGGGAGAGTACATAGAAAATAATTAAGAGTAAAGGAGGAAACATATCAAAACACAAAAAAAATTTGCAGATTAGGTTCGATAGAGGGTTCTCAAGGAAATAACTAACATGAATACTTAAAAGGGACAACAAATAGTTAGGGGAAATAACATATTATTATTGGAAGGTTGAGGTATTTCCTAAAATATTTATTTTCAAACATATAGAAACTAGTCATGAAATGAGCCCATGACCACTAATGTGGAGGCACATAACTTGTACTTTGGATCAACATCTTACCAAAGGCATGGCTCTTTGGAAATTTGGTCAATATTCCTTGATACTAACAAGTACCAATTGGTTAGAGATCCAAGTGAATTATTTGGTCACATTAATCTTAATAGAATTAGCGATACACTATTTCACAATAAGCACAACTAACAATGCACTCTTCTATATTTATTACATTTAAAATGAATATGTTAAAGAGGGATGTTGAACAAGTAGACATCAAAAACCCACTTCTATTATCTACCCAGATTTTCCATCCATTCTTAAAGAATTTTCACCACATAATTAAAGCTATCAATTCAGTTCAATTCTTAATTATGTGATTTTCTAGCTTAAAAAGTTGCAAAAAGATTGACTTGTCAATTTGGGACCCTTTAGCATAGGGACAAGTCACATTAGCCTATGAGTTTTTTTCACATGTATTTTTCAAACAATCATCTATTTTATCATAATTCATGTCCCACTTTTCAAGCTATGGGGCTCAAATTAAAGGATGTTTCAATGGGTATGTTGGTTCCTGGATATGATTTTACACTCCATGAGATACCAATATGCTTATGATGGATGTTAAGGATTGGTTAGTTCCAAATGTGAGCAATATATAAGCAATTGGATCAACTATATGGATAAGACTACCCTCTTCTACTTCTGGCTCTACAAAATGAAGGTGGGTGCATCTGATCTAGTAGTATTAACTATGCCCCTTATTTGAATATTAGATCTTACAACAGATAATAGTGAGAAAGTAATAAACAACAACCTCTTGTTCATTGAATCTCCATCACTGGATAGGACAACTAATAAATGTAAATAAAAGTAAAGACTGGTAATGATTTAATGTTTTGGGATTACAAAGTTTGAATCACTCTTCTCAACACAAAGATAGGGAAATATAGGCCAGTGCCTTATCCATTGGGTAAAATATCAGGGAATAAGATGAATACAATGGTGTCTGAAGAAGAAATGGCCTCTAGACATAAACACAAATATCCCAACTCTTTCCTACTTATGAGAATCCTTCATATAAATTCCATGAACACATATTCCACTTTGAGCAATATTTAATCTAACCCTAGGTTGGAACTCAAAGCATCAATACATACATATAAAACTCATGAAAAGATTTAAAGATTCATAGCATAAAACACAGGAGAGAAAAAGATTTGATATTTGTATTAAGTATAACCTTTCACCATGTGCATACAGTATGCCCTGAATAGAGAGCTTGCAAGATAAGAACAAAAACCTATACTTCTTCTATATTGTTTGATAAAAATGATATGAAAATTTACAATCCTTGACTGAAAGCTAGGGTTTCAGAAATTCTATCTATTTAATACCTAAACTCCCAATCTCCTCAGAATGATCATGAAAAATCCCTTTATACAATGGGATGCAACAAGCCACCGATCATTCTAGGGTTTACAAAAATTACACTCAAAAGCTTTACAACAACCCCAAAGGGTTTACAATAACTACACCACTGAAACAAATGAGATATTTTGTAGATGAGCCGTTTGCACTTTTAGTCTTCAATGCTATCCTTTCCTCCTTTTCAACAAATTAGATTTTATACCTTGGTGTCCATCTACAATGAATGCCCTTCTGCAATTTATTTGACCTTGAAATTCAACTGGCACAACATCATCAAAAACATATTTAGATTCTTACCGCAATTCAAACCTTCTACTATCTTCCCCAACTGCAAAAATGTACTAATGAAATCAATTCCTTGCCACCACTTTGTTTTATATGACTTACTGGCTCAAAGCCCTAGCAAAAACCCTGCAAGAAATTTGAATTCAAATGAAAATGGTAACTGGCTAAAGTTTAAAATGTGACCGTTGATCTATTTTATTCCTGGCAGATCGGGTGGCATGAAATTATCCTTCAATAGTCAACAAAACCTTCTTAAAATCCTTTGCCACCTCATTAATTCCTCGACCAGTGAAATTTGAGCACGTCGGTGATGAAAAGGCACCACGTAGCAAGTTGGACCCACTTTTTATAAGCTTTAGATCAGATGGTGGTCTTATAATCTTATAGCTCTGACAAACCCTATGAGATCCTATGTCATCTGTTAGATCATCCATATTGGCATCTCATAGCACCTTTCGGGCCCACTGACATAATCCTTATAACTATACAGCTTGGCAAATAAAAACATGACACATCAACAACATGGTGGTAGATGGTCCCACTTGTTCTCAGGAAACTTAACCCTCTGATACTCCATGAATACGTGACTGAAGGGAAACTCTAAGTCACTTAATGCTTTTCTTAATCATGGTTAAGTTAAGAGATTCAACAAACAAAAAATTTTGCTAAATCGCTAAATGTCATATTAACCTTGAGTTGTATTTGGCGAATTAGTGAGAAAACCTCAGTCACCAGTTTGTAAGATCCTTTTGGAGCTTTGCTATTTTACTTTGAGACTCAGCAAATACATACATTCGCGTATTTGCTAAAAAACTTAGAACCCTGCCAAATTATTTTGCGAATGAACAAACACATAGAATTTCATCAAAGCCACTAAACTTTAAGCCACAAAAAATGACACCATCGCCAACTTGCTAAGTTATTTGATAACCTTGGGCCCGCCTAAAATCCTACCACATGTCAATACACCATTTGCTACTCATCACCCAGTCACCTTTGACACAGGACCCACTACCCACCGGTACCTAATCAGACGGTGGGCACAAGATCACATGGGGAAAGAATATTCCATGCGAACATGCACTGACCATTGATCAAAATATTTGTCATCAGGCCTCTCTGACAAGCTCCAGCTCATTATCATGTAGACCAATCAAAGACTGCCATTTGTGTACACGTAGCAGTGGACCCGCTTCATTTGAAAAGCTATGCTATAAAGGAGAATCAATAGCTATCTTAAGATCACATGCATCTGACACACTCTATAAGAACATACGCCCACTTTTAGATTGAGATGGTGTCAGAGAGTCTGGGCCCAGGAAAAATATAAAGGCTGAAAACATTACAAAAATTTTAAGCGCTCGGACTTAGGAAATATTAATCACCACCAGACACTAAGACTTAGGAAAAATTTAAAGGGAATACCTCCGCGAGGTGATAAAAATTTAAAGCACATGCTTTATAAGATTTTAAGTGGCCTAAAAAGTAACACAAAAATAGATTTACAACCAAGGCACACTAGGGCTTTCAACTCTAACGGCTAGATTTTTTTTTTGAAATTTTGCTTAGGGTTTAGCCAGAAAAATGGAAAACTAATTGCAGAGGCACAAGAAACATGATGTAACGATGGAATTTTTTACTTGTGCTAATAGTGGCTCATGCTAGGGGACATGTATCTCCTGCAGATATAATGAGAAACTAGAATCTCCTGGTACAGCAGACCAGAACAAAAATTTGACCAAAAACAAGGAATTGTACATAAAAACTCTAAAACAAAACTGCACAGAGACTCAAAAAGCCTTTAGGAGAAGTATAACTTTAAGAATTGACCATGAATAGGCAGCTCCAGAAGCTCTCGTATTAAATTTTCCAAAATGTAAGAACTTGCTCCCCATTTTTCTTCAATGATATATGGGCCTAACCAAATGGGATCAAATTTCCCATGCTTGCCTTTATCTTCTAGTCTTGCATTCCACATTAGGACCATAGCTCCTCTTGTAAAATCTCTCTAAGTAGTCCTTCTATCATACAGGACTTTACACTGGGCCTGCAACTTCTAATTGCTGTTATGTGCATTATTTCTTACCTCATTCAATTGAATCAAGTCATTCATTCTGATTGTCATATCTTCTTGCACATCATCATCATATTTTTGAATGAACTAGTGCATCTGTAATATGTTGTTTTGCGGTAATCTTGCATTGTTTCGATACACTAAGTCAAAAGGGGCACATCCTATTGCCTTTTTTACTGTAACCCTATCAGCCCATAGGGCTTGTAACAATTTGGAGTCCCAAGCTTTCTTGTTTTTATCTAAAACTCTTCAAAATCTTGATCAAACTCTTATTACTAGATTCTGCCTGGCCATTACCTTGTGGATGATAAGTAGATGAATATGAAATTTTAATACCATTATGTCTGCAAAAGTCAACAAACTCCTCTGACCTGAAACATAATGCATTATCAACCACCATAGTCTCTAGGCAACCAAATCTTGTGAGAATAGTTTGCATCATAAAGTCTGTTACCACCTTGCTAGTAGCTCTTCTTGTAGGGATCACCTCAACCCACTTAGTGAAATAGCCAGTTGCTACTAAGATGTAAGAATGTCCACCATTGGACTTATTAGGGATGTCACCAATGAAGTCCATACCCCACTTCTGGAAAGGGGCCTGAACAACAACAGGTTTGAGAGGCACATTCCCACTAAATTTCAATTTTCTTGCAAATCTTTGATAAGGATCACACCTTTTAACAAATTGATGGGTATCTTTGAAAAGCGAGGGCCACCAAAAACCTGACCTAATAATCTTGTGAGTTGTAGTCTTTGTCATGTAGTGTCCTCCACAAACTCCATTATGCATTTCATCCATCAAAAGTTGGGCTTTATCTTGATCTACACACCTAAGAAAAACACCTTCATTACTCCTCCACCACAATTCACCACCTATAATTGCATATCTCATAGAGTGGAGTTTAATGGTTCTTCTCTTATTGTCATCCAATTTAGGGGGTAGAACCATCCTTTGTAAATACTTGATAATGTCTTTGTGCCACTCACAACAATCCATATTACATATATAAGGTCTCTGATCCTCCTCCAGAACATTTATCTGGTTTGCTTTTAGATTGCTTTGGGCCATCAACTTTTCTAGGCCCAAACCTCTAACCAACTTTGTAATGTGGATGTCAATGTTAAACTCTTGAATCCTATTAATCCATCTTCATCTTGATGCAGGAGCATCCTGGGTGTAAGAGCAATCTTGCATCACCTAAAAAATATTTCTATTTTTGTATTCAATAAGGGCTATCTTGTGCAGAGTTGCTATTTATGGAAACTTGCTATTTTTAGTAAGTTGGTCTTACAATCTTGGAATGTCTGACTTTACATATGGAGGTTCATCTCAGTCATATCAGGCTACCAGCAAAGTTTCATGGCTAGATCAGGTGTAGTTTTGAAGATATTGAAGATTTTCGGTATTGGCAGTAAGGTACAGAAACATTGAACTCATTTTTGAAGGCTTTAGAGGCCCTGGATGAGGTTGAAAACTTGGGTGATGGGTGCTTTGCATGGGTCAAGCCTGTAGAGTGCTTTGTGGCATTTCCAGAATGGGGTTATAATAGCCAATCGGGTCAACAGGCGATGACTTATGGTCTTCAGAAGTTGGGTCACCTGAAATGGTAGAAAATATTTTTTCTTCAAAATTTTTGTTTGGGTTTCAAAATTCAGTTTGAGCTGACTTTGATGTAATAAATTGTAAAATAAAATAATTCTAAGTTTGGTCAGCCCTAAGGGCTAAATTTCTAGAACCTTCTCGAGCAGTGGAAATTGCCTATATAAAGAAGGTCCTTAGTGTTGTCTAGGGCAGTTCTAGGTAGTAGATCTGGGTATTGATTCGAGGATTTTTCCTACAGAATATTATAGGGGAATGCCCATGTGGCTTTGAATATTGTAATTTTGAAAGTTTGTAATTCTATATTTATGGAGATAATCAGAAGCCAATTTTTTATTCTTGCATATTATTGCTGTTGTTTCTCTATTTCTGTTATGTGTTTGTGGTACTAAGGGGAGCACCCTTCATCAAGTGGTATCAGAGTAGGAGCTCTTGAGTGTGTAAATAGATCACTGACTATGAGGTAGTTTGCACCAGGACCGTGGTTAGGATTTTAGCGTGCATCGCAAAAATGCCTCCATGAAGAGAACATGGCGGAAGAGCTAGTGCTATGACACCTGAGGTTAGAGAGTTGTAGAGACAAGTGTAAGCATTGCAAGAAGAGATTCATAGAGGAATGAATCTTAATGTCAGAGATGAAAGTGAGGATGAAGCCGAAGAAGAATATCAAGAAGGAGAAGCTGAAGTTGTGAATTAGGAGGAAGAAAGACTTTTTCGGGCGATTTCCAAGATTGGGAAAAGACCTAAGATTGAGGTTCCTACATTTTCTGGAAATCTTAACCCAAAGGAATTGATCGACTGGATCAGTGAATGTGAGGAATATTTTGAGTATGAAGATGTTGAGGATCCTGATAGGGTCAAATTTGTGAAGGCCAGACTGAAAGGTCATGTCAAGATCTGGTGGCAAGAGATTCAATTGGAGTGAAATAGAAGAGGGAAAGATAAAATCACAAGATGGGATCAGATGGTGGATAAATTGAAGTGATAGTTCATTTCTGTTGATTATGACCTTGACCTACTAAAGAAAATACAAATTTTGAAGCAAGCAGGAAGATCTATTCAGGAGTATACAGAGGAGTTCTATCGACTCCTCATCAGAACAAGCCATGCAGAAGTTGATAAGGAGAAAGTTGCTTGATACCTTAATGGGTTAAGGCCAAGCATCCAGGAGGAGTTGAATCTGGTTTGAATGAATAGTATTAAGGAGGCATACCAGTTTGCCCTAAAAGTAGAGGAAAATCTGAACAAGAAGTTTGAGAGCAAACAAAATGGAAGAGGTCATGGTGGAAGATCTAGTGGACGGTCATATAGTGGCTGAAATGAAGATCCGAAAAAGAAGGATGAGGCTAGTAGAAATCTGAATCAGAGAGGAAATAATTCCAATCATTTCTAGGATCAGAGTAATAGAGATCAGAGAGGAAGAGGAAGAGGACAAGGATCTGGAAGAGGTGGCTTCCGTGGAACATGTTTTCACTATGGAGAAGAAGGTCATAGGGCATTTGAATGTCCTTAGCACCAAGGTAGAACAGACAGGAGAAATGAAGGCCAGGCCAGAGTTGCACATGTAGATGAAGATGCTAGATTATCAAATTTTAAAGATGCTGAAAGAGGAGAAACAATAATTAACAGAAGAGTCTTGCTGAGTGGTGAGAATGAACCTGAACAAAGGAGGAGCTTGTTTCACACTAGATGCAAGTGTGAGGGTAAATGCTATGATGTGATTATGGATAGTGGAAGCACTAACAATTTGGTGTCAGAAGAGATGGTGACAAAGTTGAATCTCAAGAGATAGAAACACCCACATCCATATCGGATTGCCTGGGTGCAGGATGACCACAAGGTCATGGTCAGTGAATAGTGCCTGGTAAAGTTTAAGATCGGTGGGTACCAAGATGAGGTACTATGTGATATAATATCTATGGATGCATGTCATATGTTGTTGGGTAGACCGTCGCAGCTTGACAGATTTGTTGTACATGATGGTCGTGTGAATACCTATTCCCTGACAAAGCATGGAGTACGACATAAGCTAAAGCCATTGAAGGAGACTGAAGAAAAGGTATGTTGTAATGCAAGAATAACTTTTGTTGATGGAAGAAAATTCTTAGATGGTATGAGGCATGAGCATGTATGTTTTTTTTTAATTCCAAAAGTTGGTAAAGAGGAAGTAGAGGATGTACCTGTAGAGGTTGCAGATTTGTTGAATGAGTTTCAGGATATTATATCTGATAATGTACTTGATGGATTACCACTGGTAAGGAAGATCAGTCATTAGATGGATTTGATTCCAGGAGCCAGTTTGCCAAACAAGGCAGCACATAGAATGACACCAACAAAAAGTGAAGAGTTGAACAGACAAGTACATGAGTTATTGCAGAAGGGGTTGATTCGAGAGAGTTTGAGTCCTTATGTTGTACCAGCAGTATTAGCACTAAAGAAGAATGGAGAGTGGAGGATGTGTATAGATTCCAGAGCAATAAACAAGATCACAATCAAGTATAGGTTTCCATTGCCACGAATGGATGATATTATGGACTGTTTGAGTGGAGCTGTGTATTTCTCAAAGATATATCTGAAGTGGATATCACCAGATTCAGATCAGAGAAGGAGATAAATGGAAGACTGCCTTCAAGACAAAGGAAGGACTGTATGAGTGGTTAGTCATGCCTTTTGGGCTAGCCAATGCACCAAGCACTTTCATGCGGCTCATGAACGAGGTTCTAAAAGAATTTTTGGGTAAGTTTGTCATTGTTTACCTAGATGATATTTTGATCTTTAGCAAGACATTGGAGGAGCATATGATGCATATTCGTATGGTGTTTGAGAAGTTGAGAGATGAGAAATTGTTGATTAATTTGAAAAAGTGCAGTTTTGTGAAGAAAAAGTTAGTGTATTTGAGATTTGTAGTTTCAGTAGAAGGTCTAAAAATGCACCCAGAGAAGGTACAGGCTATCCTCGAATGGCCTACTCCAAGGAGTGCTACTGAGGTAAGATCTTTTCATGGTTTGGCTAGCTTTTATAGAAAGTTTATCAGAAATTTTAGCAGTATTTGTGGACCCTTGATTGAAACAATGAGAGGGGATAGAAAAGAGTTTAAGTGGACTAATGGGGCAGAAAAGAGTTTTCAATTGTTGAAACAAAAAGTTATAGAACAACCTATTTTAGCACTTCTAGATTTTAATAAGTTGTTTCAAGTAGATTGTGATGCTAGTGGTATTGCAATAGGAGTTGTTATGAGCCAAGAAGGTAAACCTGTTGCTTATTTCAGTGAGAAGTTAAATGATGCCAAGAGAAAATATTCTATCTATGATCAAGAATTTTATGCTATAGTTCAAGCATTAAAGAAGTGGAGACATTATCTGCTTCCTAGGGAGTTTGTTTTGTATATTGATCATCAAGCGTTGCAATATTTGAATACTCAAGGAAAGTTGAATCAGAGGCATTTGAAATGGGTTGAGTTTTTGCAGAGTTATACATTTGTTTTGAAAAATAAGAGTGGAAAGTCTAATAGGGTTGCAGATACTCTTAGTAGAAGGAAACTATTGCTGACAGAGATGCAGATTGAAGTGGTTGGGTTCAAGGAACTCAAGAATTTGTATCCAGATTATCCTGATTTTGGTGAAGCTTGGAAAGCTTGTACAAAACCTGTTACTCTAGACAGGATGAAATGGCTAGATTTTATCATCCAAGATGATATGCTATTCAGAGGGAGTCAGTTGTGCATTCTATAAAGTTCTATGAGGGAGAATCTCATCAAGGAGAAGCATAGTGGAGGATTGGCTGGACATTTTGGTCGTGATAAAACCCTTGCTTTGGTTGGTGAGAATTATTATTAGCCACAGTTGCAGCAAGATGTGAAGAAGTTTGTATAGAGTTGTAGAGTATGTTAGATGGTGAAGGGAGTGAAGCAAAATATAGGGTTATATCAGCCACTACCTGTACCAAAGAAGCCTTGGGAGGATATCAGTATGGACTTTATTCTTGGTTTATCGAGGACACAGTGGGGACATGATTCAATTTTTGTAGTGGTTGATAGATTTTCGAAGATGGCACATTTCATTCCCTACAAGAAGACTAATGATGTTGTTCATGTAGCAGAATTGATTTTTTAGAGAAGTAGTGAGACTACATGGTTTGCCAAAGACCATAGTTTCAGATAGAGACACTAAGTTTGTTGGATATTTCTGGTGTACATTATGGAAGAAGTTGAAGACAGATTTGAAGTTTAGTTCATCACATCATCCATAGACTGATGGACAGATAGTGGTGGTGAATAGAAGTTTAGGAAATTTGCTAAGATGTTTGGTTGGAGATAAGCCAACAGGATGGGATTTGATTTTACCATAGGCAGAATTTGCATACAATAATTCTGTCAATAGGAGCACTAGTAAATCACCATTCCAGATTGTATATGGAAGTAGTCCAAGAAATGCATCTGAGTTGAGAAAGATAGATAAAGGAGAAATAAGTAGTGCTGAAGCTGAGGATTTTGCAGAACACTTGAAGAACATCCATGAGGAGGTGAGGAAGTATATTACCAAGATGAATGCGTAGTATAAGACTAAGGCAGATGAGAAAAGGAGGCATAAGGAATTTTAGGTTGGGGATGAAGTCATGGTTCATTTGCGGAATGAGCGATTTCTAGTTGGTACATATAACAAGCTGAAAATGAAGAAGTTTGGATCATGTAAGTTACTGAAGAAACATGATTCAAGAAATGCATATGAGGTAGAATTGCCTACTGAGCTAAATATTTCACCAGTGTTTAACATTTCAGATTTGACAGAGTATCATGAAGGAGGTGTTGAAGATGAGGTTGCAACAGCACAGTGGAGTATTCCAGTAACCAGTTCAGATATCAAGGAGATTGAAGACATACTGGACAGTCGTGTCGGCAGAAGCACAAGGAACAGGACATATGAAGAGTATTTGGTCAAATGGAAAGGATGACTTGTAGAAGATTCAGTATGGCTAACAAAGGAGGAGGTTAACCGTCTTGGTTTTCCTTTGCACACCTGAGTCATGACAGGGTCACTTCTCAAATTACCCCAGGTGTCTGATGCAGGAGCATCCTGGGTGTAAGAGCAATCTTGCATCACCCAAAAAATATTTCTATTTTTGTATTCAATAAGGGCTATCTTGTACAGAGTTGCTATTTATGGAAACTTGCTATTTTTAGTAAGTTGGTCTTACAATCTCAGAATGTCTGATTTTACATATGGAGGTTCATCTCAGTCATATCAGGCTGCCAGCAAAGTTTCATGGCTAGATCAGGTGTAGTTTTGAAGATATTGAAGATTTTTGGTATTGGCAGCAGGGTACAGAAACTTTGAACTCAATTTTGAAAGCTTTAGAGGCACTGGATGAGGTTGAAAACTTGGGTGATGAGCACTTTGCACAAGTCAAGCCTGTAGAGTGCTTCATGGCATTTCCAGAATGGGGTTATAATAGCCAATTGGGTCAACGGGCGATGACTTATGGTCTTTAGAAGTTGGGTCACTTGAAATGGCAGAAAATAATTTTTCTTCAAAAAAAATTTTTGGGTTTCAAAACTCATTTGTAGCCAACTTTGATGTAATAAATTGTAAAATAAAATAATTCTAAGTTTGGTCGGCCCTAAGGGCTAAGTTTCTAGAACCTTCTCGGGCGGTGGAAATTGCCTATGTAAAGAAGGCCCGTAGTGTTGTCTAGGGCAGTTCTAGGTAGTAGATCTGGATATTGATTCAAGGATTTTTCCTACAGAATATTGTACAGGAATTCCCATGTGGCTTTGCATATTGTAATTCTGAAAGTTTGTAATTCCATATTTGTGGAGATAATAAGAAGCCAATTTTCTATTCTTGCATATTATTACTATTGTTTCTCTATTTCTGTTATGTGTTTGTGGTACTAAGGGGAGCACCCTTCATCACATCTTCTCCCTGAGACTTCTTCTTGGACCAAGATGTCCTTGATTGCAGCACTTGGAACATAAGCAACCACTGTGGCTCCCACCAAATAGCATCTAAATGTTTTACTAGCCTTGACCAAGGCATAAGCTTTTTTCTCAATGATATCATAGTTTAATTCTGCTTCCTGTAGAGTCTTGCTAAAAAAGGAAATTGGTTGTTCAAAACCTTCATCATTTTTTTGTAAAAGTACTACAGCAATAGTATGGGTAGATGCAAAAGAAAAGATCTGCATGGGCTTGCTATAATCTGGTGTCTTCAAGACTGGGGCATGTTTAATATCCTTTTTAATGTCATTAAAATCCTGAACTGCTTCAACATTCCATTCAATCTTTGCCCCTTTTTTCAGAATTCTTGATACGGGAATACTAATTTCTACAAAATTTGTAATAAATCTTCTTAAAAAGTTAACCTATCCTAAAAATGATTGAATTCCCTTGATGTTCTTTGGTAAGGACAATTTATCAATAGCCTCCACTCTTTCAGGATCTATCCTCACCCCATCTTTTGAAATAATGTGCCCTAAGAGTTTCCCTTCTGTTACACCAAAGGCACACTTTTTTGGGTTAAAAGAAACCCCATATTCTAATGCTCTGATAAAAATCTTCTCAAGATGTTGGCAATGTTGTTCTTCTTTAGTTGAGAAGGCTGTCAAGTCATCTTGATACACCACCATAATTCTATCAATAAAATCTGCAAAAGCTACATCCATAGCTCTTTGAAAAGTGGCACCTGCATTAATCAATGCAAAAGGCATTCTTACATAAACATATGTCCCCCATGGAGTTGTAAATGTAGTTTTGAACTGTTCTATGTCTTTTACCATTACTTGGTTGTAACTTAAAAATCCATCCATCATAGACATCAATTCTGATCTAGTGACCTTTTGTAACATGTTCTCTATATTTGGTAATCCATAGTTATCTTTTAGAGAATTGATGTTAAGATTCCTAAAATCTACACATAATCTGATATCACCATTTTTCTTTTTGACAGGCACCAAATTTGAAACCCAAGTGGAGTGTCTGATTGGCTTGATTATTCTAGCATCCATCATCTTCTTGAGTTCATTCTACATTTTAGGTGCCAAGGTAGGGTTAACAGGTCTCAATTTCTATCTAAAAGGCTTTGTGCCTTCTTTAAGTGTAACCTCATGCTGAAAAAGGTCCTCTCTATAGGCTTTGAGATCTTCATAGGACCAAGCAAAAACATGCCTAAATTTCTTGAGAAGGGCAATCAAATTTTTTCTAATTTTTGGAGAGAGACTTGCCTATATAAACCTTCTTGGGGGTTATCCTTGTGGCCAAGTTTATCTCTTCAAACTCATTGATTTTATCAGTATTAGTGGAGAATGCCTTGTCTTTATTGTCAAATGCCCTTTCAAGAGAAACTAGTCCCTTAGGAACTCTATTGGATTTTAATTGCAAAACCTCCTTCCCAAAGATGACATCTTTACCATTCACTGTATCCACATAGGCACTGAAATCCATTTCTTTGTCACCAAAGTGAGATTCACAATGGAGAAACCTGATTATGTCTAGGTCATCAGAAAAAACTTGCCAATTATCTAGATTGTCAGGAATAGAAGGCCTATCTTGTACCTCTATTTTGGAAACATCTGCAAATGTAACATCTTCTGGTCTAAGGGCTATATTGGCCAATAAATCTACCATCCTATTCTAACTTCTTTCCATCCAACAAATATTAAAAGCACTAAAGCTTTCAATCTCATCCCATACTGCATTCTTGTACTGCTTTAATGTCTGATTTTTTGAACCATACTTTGATCTAATTTTGGATACAACCAATTCAAAGTCGCCTATGACTTTTAAACATTTTATGTCATGCCTTGATGCCAACCTCAGACCTATTAGTAGAGCCTCATACTCCAAAACATTATTTGTGCATGAAAACAACAAAGTAAATGAGAACTTAAATGTTTTACCATTCAGAGATATGAGAAATATTCTAGCTCCAGATCCTTCTTTGCTATTTGCTCCATCAAAATACATAGTCCAGAGACTATCAGGATTAGTCCATCCCTCTTGGATTTTTTATTTGTGGGTAGGCTCAACACCTTCCTCTGCTTCCTTATCTTGGACCTTGAAGGCATTAATATCAGTGTCAAGGAAACAATTCATGTTGTCCTACTCGTCTTCTTCAATCATATGAGGGGTCCTAGATTCCCTAGTGATTTTGATGTTATGTCCATCTGACTTGAATGTAGAAAATGAAAAGTCACACTATATGCTACCTCTCATTGAGGCACTCCACCTTCTTGATAGTAACATTCCATATTGGGGAGGAATGTCCACTACCAAGACACTCGTGGTTAATTGTTTGTTGGGGTATGCAGCCAATCTATAAGGGAGAGCCTTAATAGTACCAACAACTAGTACTTCCCTTGAATCCATAGCTTGACACCTACCATGAGGTGTATCCACTTTTAATCCCAATGACTTCATAACCTCAATAGGCATAATAGTGTTTGATGCTCCAGAATCAATCATGCAATTTTTCTAGCAACTTTCCATTTATATGCAGAGTCAAGAAAAAAGGATCAACTGATCCTGCTACAGTACTAACAACATTTGTGTCCAAATATATTTGATGGATTTGAGAAACAATCTCCTCATTACAATTTCCATCCTCATCATTCAAAGTTTCTATTTGTTTCTCAACTTTTCCTATTTTTTGAGGATCCACAAACACCACACCATTTACCCAATTTAGGGCTTTTTCCTTATGCTCCTCCATTCTCATCATTTCCAAGAAAGGGACTTTGAAAAAAATTTGAGACAACAACTTACTCATGTCAATAGGAACATATTTTGAATCAGAAACATCTGGTTTTGCAATTGTAATTTCTTTATGAGCTTCTTGGGTAGATAATTCTGCAGGTTTCTTAATTTGGATTTCATTCTATTTATGCAAGGCTGGAACAACCTCAGCTGTAGGATTGGATTTTATCTTATAAACAATATTAGGCTTTAAATTTTTCTTTATCTTGACCTTATCAACAGGAATAACATCCTTAGTCTTTTCTTGTGATGTTTTTGCACCTTTGTATGTTTTCTTGATAAAAATTCTAGCAAGTTTCTGACTTGAATCACCAACAACTCTATTTCTCAAGTTATAATTTGCTTTTGCCTGAGTAACCATATTAGCTATTATCAAAGTGATCTCCTCATCAAAAGGCCTTCTTAAAGTACTTTCTTTCTCAATCTTTTGAACATTACATTGGATGTTGTTAGGCTCACTATCTTCATCATCTGAAAAAACTTGCTGATGATATGATTCATTTCTAGTTTGGGAATGCGATACATCTTGATTTTCATCCCCTTCAAGAGATTCCACCTCACTCAAAAAATGAGAAGAAAACATCCCACATCCCTGGTCATCATAAGGTTGTTCCTCATTGCATTCTTGCTCTTCTTGTGAAGAGACACTTTGGGATATAGCACAATAATCAGGATCATGTGGTGACTGACAAGCAATACACCATGGGACCTTTTCCACTATGTTGATTGAATTTATTTGCAATGGATCAAGATTCCTATCATTTGGTTTATCTCTTTTCTCAGGAATAAAAGGCTTCCCATCTTTCCATTGAGTATTGTAGGGGTAATTCTGCATTCTTGGCAATTTGTTGAAATTATTAAATAGAGGCTTATCTCCTCCTGTTGCCTTATTATTTCTACTTTCACCAGGCTTCAGATCTTTTATTGATTTTAGAATTTGCTTTAGATTATCATCATCTTTAGGCTTCACACCTTGAGGATTTCCTGGATCCTTTCTATTCATCAAAGGAGACTTCTTATCTTCTCTCCTTCCCAACTTTCTTGAAATTCTCCAGTTACTCTCTATATTCACAGCCAGCTTGTAAGCTTCAACAAGACTCCTTGGATTTTTATCTCTCAAAAGGTAACCCATCTTAGATTCAAAATCATTTAAATATGTGACAAGACACACCCTATCATCTAGTCTAATGACTTGTAACAATTTATGCATGACCTTTTGAAACCTGACATTAAATTCAACAACATCCTCATTGAAGTTCTTGTTTATGTTATTGAATTCATTCAACATAAAAACCTCATGTGTTTTATCACCATATTGTTCCTTAAAGTAATGCCTAAGCTAATCCCATGAACCTATGCTACCATGTGGAAAAGCTCTAAACCAGTCCCTTGAATCTTCTCTCTAATTCATGTACTCTCTCAAATATTTCTTCAGAATCAGGCAAAGTTGTATCAGATTCAATCTGTTGTTCTTGAGGATCTTCTTGCTAACCTTGAGATTCATGAAGACCTTGGGGTAATGATGAACCAAGGGTGAAAGTGGGGAGAAAGTCTTGACCACTTCTACTTTTACTTCTAGATCTACCCTCCCTTTCATGTTGTCTATTAGGATTCATCCTCCTATTTTGGTGTAATATTTCACCCTCTCTTTCTGTGGGGGAATAATAGTTCTCATACTGATTTAGGCCTAGATCGACTACCTCCTCATATTCTGAGGCATTCCGCTCCTAACTAGGAGGAGCAATACTTCCCTATCTTGAGTTTCCTTTCTACTTCTAGGTAAGAGACATATCATTAGTATCGTTTTCTCTCCTAACTTGGCTTCTTCTAGATGTGGTAGGAAGCCCACCCTGCATACTTTCCTTTGGGTGTTCCTTACTGTAATACCTTGTGTTTTTGAAACTCATAGTGATATTCTAATAAAAGTAAAGACTGGTAATGATTTAATGTCTTGGGATTACAAAGTTTGAATCACTCTTCTCAACACAAAGATAGGAAAATATAGGCCAATGCCTTATCCATTGGGTGAAATATCAGGGAATAAGATGAATACAATGGTGTCTGAAGAAGAAATGGCCACTGGACATAAACACAAATATCGCAACTCTTTGCTACTTATGAGAATCCTTCATATAAATTCCGTGAACACATATTCCACTTTGAGCAATATTTAATATAACCCTAGGTTGGAACTCAAAGCATAAATACATACATATAAACCTTATGAAAAGATTTAAAGATTCACAGCATAAAACACAGGAGAGACAAAGATCTAAGATTTATATTAAGTATAGCCTTTCACCATGTGCATACAGTATACCCTGAATAGCAAGCTTACAAGATAAGAACAAAAACCTATACTTCTTCTCTATTTTTTGATAAAAATGATACCAAAATTTACAATCCTTGACTGAAAGCTAGGGTTTCAAAAATTCTATCTATTTAACACCTAAACTCCCAATCTCCTTAGAATGATCATGAAAAATCCCTTTATACAATGGGATGCAACAAGCCACCGATCATTCTAGGGTTTACAAAAATAATCCTCAAAAGGTTTACAACAACCCCAAAGGGTTTACAATAACTACACCAATAAAATAGGTGAGATATTTTGTAGATGAGCCATCTGCACTTTTAGTCTTGAATGCTATCCTCAACTCCTTTTCAACAAATCTGATTTTATACCTTGTTGTCCATCTACAATGAATGTCCTTCTGTAATTTATTCGACCTTGAAATTCAACTGGCACAGCATCATCAAAAACATAATCAGATTCTCACCACAATTCAAACCTTCAACTATCTTCCCCAACTGCAAAATGTATTGATGAAATCAATTCCTTGCCAACTTTGTTTTATATGACTTACTGGCTCAAAACCCTAGCAAAATCCCTGCAAGAAATTTGAATTCAAATGAAAACGGTAACTAGCTGAAGTTTAAAATGTGACCGTTGATCTATTTTATTCCCTGTAGATCAGGTGGCACACAATTATCCTTCAACTATCAACAAAACCTTCTTAAAATGCTTTTCCACCTCATTAATTCCTCGACCAGTGAAATTCAAGCACGTCGGTGATGAAAAGGTACCACGTAGCAAGTTGGACCCACTTTTTATAAGCTCTAGATTAGACGGTGGTCTTATAATCTTATAGCTTTGATAGACCCTATGACATCCTATGCCATCTATTAGATCATCCATACTAGCATCTCATAGCACCTTTTGAGCCCACTGACATAATCCTTACCACTATACAGCTCAGCAAATCAAAACATGACACATCAACAACATGGTGGAAAATGGTCCCACTTTTTCTCAGCAAACTTAACCCTCTAATACTCTGCGAATACGCAACTGAAGGGAAACTCTAAGTTACTTAATGCTTTTCTTAACCATGGTTAAGTTAAGTGATTCAGTGAAGAAAACGTTTTGTTGAATCACTGAATGTCATATTAACCCTGAGTTGTATTTGGTGAATCAGTGAGAAAACCTCAGTCGCCAGTTCACAAGATCCTTTTGGAGCTTCACTATTTTACTTCAAGACTCAGCAAATACAAACATTCACATATTCTCTAAAAGACTGAGAACCTTGCTAGATTATTTTGTGAATGAACGAACACATAGAACTTCATTAGAGCCGCTAAACTTTAAACCACAAAAAATGACACCATCACCAACTCGCCAAGTTATTTGATAACCTTGGGCCCACCTGAAATCCTGCCACATGTCAACACACCATTTTCTTCTCATTGCCCAGTCACCTTTGACACAGGACCCACTACCCACCAGTACCTAATTGGACAGTGGGCATAAGATTGCATGAGGGAAGAATATTCCATGCAAACATGCATCGACCATTGATCAAAATCTCTATCATCAGGCCTCTCTGATAAGCTCGAACTCATTATCATTTAGACCAATCAAAGACCGCCATTTGTGTACATGTAGCAGTGGACTCGCTTCATTTGAAAAGCTATGCTATAAAGGAGAATCAATGACCATCTTAAGATTGGATACCTCTAACACACTCTATAAGAACATGCACCCACCATTAGATTGAGATTGTGTCAGAGAGTCTGTGCCCAGGAAAAATATAAAGGCCAAAAACATTAGAAAAATTTTAAGCACTAGGACTTAGAAAATATTAATCACTACCAGATGCTAAGACTTAGGAAAAATTTAAAGGGAAGAGCTCTAGGGGGTGATAAAAATTTAAAGCACATGCTTTATAAGATTTTAAGTGGCCCAAAAAGTAACACAAAAATAGATTTACAACCAGGGCACACTAGGGCTTTCAACTCTAATGGCTAGATTTTTTTTTTTGAAATTTTCCATAGGGTTTAGCCAGAAGAATGGAAAAATAATTGCAGAGGCACAAGAAACATGATGTAACCATGGATTTTTTTACTTGTGCTAACAAGGTATTAATAAGTTTTTTGGATATTATTTTAAGTAAAATATGACATCTTGCATACCTAAAGTATTCTCTTTCATTAAAAAATTAATTGGGAAGTTAAAATCCATAAAATTGGTTAGATTGAGTTGTGGTAATGACATTGTTAGAGTAAATAGTTGTTACTATTTACTCTTCAATTAAGTTTTCTTAAGTCAATACATTTATTAGGTAGATGGATATCATTGAGTCCTATTTGGAGTCTAACTCATCTTAAGAGGATATTGTACTACTTCGTCCAGGTTGAGACACTTGTCTCAACCTTGCCCACTCTACCTATCTGCTCTTGCCTATTTAAGTAGAGCCTCTATACCATTGTAAACACCTCAATACTTCATTATCTCATTAGCTTATTTCAATATAGCTTCTTATGTTGATTCTCTCTCTTTTGGAGGATGTCTATAGACTAGCTCCTAGGTATAGGATAATCTAACCTAACATGGTATCAGAGCCTATAGTCTATCAACTCTTTCTAGTCCTTCTTGAGAGTTTAGCTTTTCATAGTTTTGAGGTCCCATTGATCTATGGCAGCTAACATCTATAGTGGTTTTTCTAGAAATATTGGATTAGTCAAGTCATAGTATTTCATTTTTTGCAAATGTAGTTTATTGCCTTCGCTCTGTGTTTTGTCTATTGGAAAGTTTTGCATTGAGGGATCTGATATGTCCCTTACATGATGTGTTTAGCTTGAAGTCTTTTACCATCACTCTTAGTTGCCTTTCCATGTTGTTAGCTTAAAGTACAGATTTCATATTTTCTAATCTAATCTCCAAAATCAGTAATAATCTAGTGGATGTGAGGCAATGTGGTTTATTGTGCATGTTTTTTTGTATATCATCCCAACTTTCCTCATAGAACCCAGTTCTTCCTCTCATAGAATCGTATTCATTATGGAGGTTGGTAGTTAATGCCTGGTCAACATTCATTCACTTTTTCATAGTGTGGAATGTGCAAAATGTGGCTCCATAAGGATGATTTGTAGGTGGCATAATGATTGGAGGCAGCAAGAGATTTGAAGGCACAAAATTTTTTAGAGCAGTTGGCACACTGACTATTCACAGGTGGACAAATTTGGCATAGATTAATTCTTTCCTTTAGTAGTTGGCTCCATTTATTTGGAGATCGCTACAGCCATTTATTTGCACCTTTATGATTGCGACTGTCCATTCTCTTTGACCAACATATTTTTACTCCAGAGGTCAAACTTTATACTATCAAATACCTATCCTTGGCTCATGATCTGAATGCATAATTTTCTCCAACAGTGTATAGTCCTTTTTTTTGGCATAGTGATTGGCACAAGTCTAGAGACACCAACTGACATGGAAAACTCACATTATCTTTGGCATTTGGTTGGCCATAGAAAGACCTTTTATTTTATTTTGAAGCTAGCATAGCTGGCCCAACTCTTCTTGATAGTCATCAAGCCTTTTGAGTCTGTGTGCAACAACTAGATGGTGCAAGGCTCTCATTTAGCCATGGGATTAACATGGTTGATGATTGATGCTTGTGACTTTTTGCTATGGTGAATCCATCTTGGAGCATAGATCGAAGCCCATTCTTGGCTCCTGGTGACCTACCTCATGCCCCTAAGTCAGCCCATCTATCACTTACTAGCAATTAATCTTTACAAAGCCTTTTGTTGTGCATGACTTTGTGGCTTCTTTGTTACATGAAGGCCTTATCTTTTATCATGGGTTCTTTGGTGTTCAGAGGCCAAGCCTTGTCAAATAGATGTTTATTGTCAGTGGTCAATCTTGGTGTGGTTGCCAATCTCACACATGATGGATTTGAGATGTCACATCATCTTGACCAATGTACTCTCCATTTTCATTGGCCTAGACATTTAGCATTGTTGTGCCATTTCAATTAATACTGATATCACTTTTCTTTAGCAAGCCCACGTGGAGAGAATTATTTTTCTCTTTGGTTGGAAAATACTTGGTATCCTATTAGGTTGGAAAATACTTCGTATCCTATTAGGTGGTATCATCATCTATTTTAATTGCATTGGCCTATGTTTCCTCTTTGGATATCAACTTCCACCTTTTGTGAGAGTCCACAATTAATTTTACTGATGATTTCATCTATTATGGAAGTTTATGATTGATGTTTGGCCACTTTTATTAATGGTTGTTTAGGCTTTGGTTTGCATTTAGATTTTCAAGGAATCTTAACTCCTAGTTGGCCTAATTAATGTTTCAGTCGGCAATGGGATCTCTTTTGTCTATCTCACTACTTAATTATTTACAAGTTGGCACCAATTTGGATCATCCTCACATCTTTCCTCTATGCTTATTAAAGCTAGTGGTCTCTACAATCCATGGTGACATAGAGAAATTCATAGCTCTGTGTGTGCTTCAAAATTTATTCAAATGGAACTTTATTTACCTCATGATGCCCATACTTTTGGTTCTTGGTGGTTATCGAGGTTTGCATGTAGAGCCACCATCAAACCCAACCACCTTCTCAGCTCTTCTTGGGCCCTCTCCATTTGGGAGGTGCACTCTTTATTGCAATGATGAGTTGATGGTCCCATGGAGGACCAAACCCTTGCCCCTGGGTACTTAAGAGGGGTCAGTCATTTTTCACCTTTCGGCCCTAATAGGTGAGCATCGTCACAAAGGTGATTTCATGCACTATTCCTTGGTGCAATTTATTTTCAATTTTTTTTATTGAGATATCTTTTGGATCAGTTGAGCATCCTATGTAAGTAATATTGTGTAGACACATTAGATCCAGTGTCCATCTATGTCTTTTGGGGATTTTACACACATGATGTGTCATAAAACTATTTGTACTTGCACTGAATTATAAAATGTCATGTGGGGTTGTGTAGAGCCTTTGTTTGCCAATCACAACTTTAGAAAAGTGAGAGTTCCTCCACAACAATAGAAAAATTACTGATATTCTTTCCTCATGCGAGTGAGTAGTTTGACTGCACACACCCTTTTCTCAGTTACATATACTTTTGGTCCCTTCTGCATAGCATGGTGACAAATCATTCTTGTGGATCTATCAATCATCACCCAAGTCAAAATTGTAGGGGGGTATCATACTATTATTGTTCATGCTAAGACCTCCTTGGTATCACTTGAAGTGCACCGAGACAGTCTTGCATTCCTTTTTAGTGGAAGTTCCTTGGTTTCACTTGAAGTGTGTTGAAACACCCTTGGATTCCTTTAAGAATACTTCACTTACATTTTCAATAAAGATGAGAAGTGATAATGGTATCACTCAAACAACATCATTGGTTATGTAGTGAATATCACTCTTGCAGATTCATGTGTCATCTATATCTTTGATCGACATATGCTATTGCTATTACTGACATCTAATCAATGTTCAAGAAGTGACAATTGGAGCACTCATACAGATTGTTGTCTTCTTGATCATCTTCTTCTTCAGAGGAGATCATTAGATATTGCATGAGATCACTCATCAACACTTTCCTACAAATTCATTATGCTTTATTAGTGTTCATGTTCTTGATTTTAGGACATATTTTTGAAGGCTTCTTAGACCTTCAGGTTCTCTCTTTTGGAGAGGATTTTTCTCCCACTGGGTTTTCTCCTTTTCTTTGGTTACGAGAGATTACATTGTTGTTGTACATGGGCACCTAACATGGCCTAGTTACCGGGACCCATAAAGCTTTTCTACTACATTGTTGTACTCCCTAAGTTACACTTAAGGGGGGTTGTTACAAAATAGGGACCTCAAATAATGTATTAGATTGATATCAATACAAAATAGTTACTTGCATTGTGTATTTTCGTTAATGTCAAATAATTATATATGGGAGATTATTTCTATTATGTAATAGTATGTTACCATTGATATCAATCTATGTTTGTATGCTTTTATGGCCATGGCTAGATATCAAAATGTGTTGCTAAAATGTGATAATCCAATATGTTTTTGAATACTAGTAAAAATAGGTTTTAAATGGGGACCCAAAACCCCTTACAAAATAGTTACAAAGGATAACTAATTAGAACCACCAAAAAGAGATAGGGCCTAGAAAACTAGTCTGCTAGAAGACCCAAACCCACCACAAAAAACTAGCCTACAACCAGTAAACAAAAAACAAAACCCAGCGATGAAGACACAGAGAAAGAAAAAATAGAAAACACAAAAAAAGGAACTAGGCGTACTCCAACAGATTTCTATCCATATCTTTTTTAGCCTTGGACATTTTAGTGATGGCCACATTGAGGTCGGAGAGCTCCAAAATCCTCTCGTGGATCTTCTTCTTCTTCAAAAATTTGGTGCATTTTCGAGGGCTAGACTGATTCTCAGCTTTAATGGATGTATCATCAATTTTAATAGAGGATCCAATATTCAACTCCTTCTTCATGTTACTTATGCAATCAACTGCAATCCCCATAAACTGGTTGGTATCCATCAAGATCTTATTGAGAGTGATCTCCATCTTGTTAATCTTATCCTATATCATGCCCATCTTCCCATCATCCCCGTTCTCCCTAGCATTGGGCATACAATCAAACCTAGAACCCAGTCTTTCCTAAATAATATCCACTTTAGCGGAGAGGGATCTAAGGTTGAGGCTCAAGGTTTTTATCTCATGAAAAAACTATTTGACCAGATGAAAGGAATATATGGAAATTGCCTTGGCCATTTGCATGACAACAAAAGGAGGTTAAATTTTGTCCTCCATATCTTCTTTAAGGAGCTGAACATTCCTCTCCTGCATATCAACAATTTTTAGGAAATGGGTAGTTCTTGAAGAGGATAGAATATCCTTTTCCAGAAGGGTCTCCTTACCTCTCACATCATTATCTTTTTTATTTGACATCTCTTCAGTAGCCATTGCATTGTTTAGAGAAATGGGGACATCATGGTTCAATGAACTGGCATAGTCAACCAGGATAGGGACCTTCTGACCACCAGGTTCATTCTAATCACCCATATCTAGCACAACTTATATGTTTTTAATCCCCTCCCACTTTTGTATCACTATCAGTAGTAGAAAGAGATTCCTTGTTGTCAGTCTTAGGATTATTTAGAGTAGTCCCTTTAAAATCCAAGAAACCCCCAACACTAGCTCCCTTTGATTCAATCTCCATACCGCTTTTCTTCTCAAATTCCAATTTTTTAGGAGACAAGCCCTCCTTAACCGCTTTCTCCCTACCTCTTTTGGCCAACCTACTGGTGCACCCTCCCCCTAGGAAATGGGGAGAAGAAGGGCTGAGAGTTGTCTTCTTTTTAATATGATCAACAAGGAGAAGGATAAGCCCTTTGTGAAGAATCAGCTTAGTTTCTTTCCTTTTAGGCTGGACAATGCTCTGTTGATGGGAAGTAAGAAAATAAAAGGGAAAAGAAACCCTAACCTTATGGCTAAAGTGACTGAGAAGGACAAAGCAATAAGAATGGGCCCATTTATACTTCCCATCAAGGGTAATATAATCCATAATCTCCACCATCACCTTGAATTAGATCTCGTTGAAGTTCATGACATCATAGCAACCCCCAATGTCTTTGGATAGATTATTACTTTCATCTTCATCCTTAGGAAAATGAGGAATATGATTGTAGGAGACCTTCTTGTCCCTATAAAATTTCATCCCTTTCGAGCCAAGGCCCGAAACATCAGCAATGAGATCCTCTGTAATTTTGGCATCCATCCCCCCAATAAAAATAATGCTAGCTTTCCAAATGTCAAAAAAATTCTTGGTAACCCCTTCATCAAAACCATGCAGTTTATCCATGAAAGTAGTAAGCCCTTCTTTTGGCAGATTTTACCAAACCTCCTTCTCATCCTTCCACCTCTTGTAGCTCTTGGGCTCATGATGATTCAGGTCCCCACCCATCTTATTATCTACAGGAGTAGACCCACAAACAAACATAAAAAAAAGACTTGAACATGATGAAAAGGATGAAACGGAAACAACCTGTCACTCCTCTAAAAGACTCATGTTGATAATCCAATATGTTGATATGGTGTTCATTGTTGGATATTGAATGAGTAAGGAACAAATGTAATATTGTAAAGCTCATGGTTAAATGTCAAATATTATCTAATTGATATATTATTAAAATACAAAAGATCAGGTATGGAGTGTTACTTTTTTGTCTGTCGATTTGATACAAATTAAATACCTCAATCTTATCCATTGATCAAAGAATGTCTTTTTCATTAAATAACATATCTTTAAGAGAAACCTTACCTAATGGATTCATCCCAAGAAGATCAACTATGGATTTTAAAGTGTCCAATAAATTGTCCCTCACACTAGGACCATCGAATCTTATGGAAACTTGATAAGGCCCATCAAAACAAGAAGATAATTAATTTTACAGGCTTGAAAACAAAATTATGATGAAGCATTTAAATTATAAGATTCATGCTTTCATTGTTCTTCCTAAATGAATTCTAATGCCATTACATATATCACTCAGCATGTGTCACTAAATTGAAGAAAATATGCACTAAATGGAAGAGCTCACTTTTGTTTTATCATCTTTTGGGTATAGGTAGAGATAATGTTCACAAAAGATGTAAAATTTGAAATGCACTCATAGTAGAAAAGACTCAAAAAAGTCTTTCAAGGGTTCCTTTGTCCCTTGCAATGACCCTTTAAATTGTACCTTTAGTTTCCAGATTTAAATGCAACAGTAGGTAATGCTACGCTAGAGCTTTCAAATTAACAAGGAATTAAAAATTGCTTTGATCGAATTACATGTTAGATTATTAGTGAAAGAAATACCAGACACAATATCTCCTACATAGCTTAGGTTTAAACATCTAGATGCCTATTGATGGCCATTTCCATTCATAGGAGAAAAACAAATTATTTAGGGCTCTAATGCCAAATGTTAAAGCCAAAAGAGCAGAATAAACATTCAATTTATTATTCAATTGATATGAATCATTTTATATAGGAGGTATATGCAGGTTGGTAATTGCATTGCTATAATTGATATGAACTATTTTATAATTGATAGATGGCTACAATATCAATGCTTCAGTGATGTCTGTTGCAAATATGAATCTAATTGTTATATCTCAAGATTGCTTTGCCTAATTTCCAAGTGATAATGGGGTTTTTAATATTTGTTTGTTGTTCCAAATCAATTGAATGTGGAAGTGTGAAATAATAGTACTATAATCTTGTTCATTCTTATGATGTACTTATCTTCTATAAATATGGATCAGCCCTCCAAAATTTATAGAGGGCATGGTAATACAATAACTCAAGAAAAGAGAATATTGTAAGTTCTTGTGAAGAGTAAAATTGATTTGGACAAATAGAAATAAATTTGAAATCTATAATTAATGCTTTCAATTTTTTTCAATAATATGCATTTTAACATTGAGGAATTTCTATAGGACCCACACCAATCATGTACGCCATTGCAAGATATTATATGTGTGGGGTATCTTTTGTTGATGTGCTTTGTTACCACTATGTCTTTTTCTTGGTCAGGATAGCCGCGTTCAAGAGAAAAGGTGCATGTATAGTCAATATTTGAGTGTATGCATATGAGTAATATGGTGATGATAATTCTTTACATATTAAATAAAAGATATATTTGATATTCTAAAATAATGTATCCTATTTTTTATTATAAGATGGCCAATAGATAGATGTGTTTGTTACATTAAGAGTGGGTCTATATAGTTGTTTGTTATAGTTACTACAAGTAGGGGTTGTTAGGTAGTTTTTTGTAGGTTGCCTAGTAGTGTTAGAAATAAGCTATCATAGGTTGTTAGTTATTGTAGTATTATAGAAAATGAACCATGTATTTATGCATGTGGTTTTTTGCCAAGCCTAGAGTTGGTTAGGTGCAACCTACACAAGCATGGTATTTTAGACCACAATAGTGTCTAGCTCACACAATCATTGAGCTAATTAAAGACTTATTTAAGTGATTTATTGTGAAGTGCACTTGCATTTAAAGATATTCTAAAGTATTTTTTCATTTATTAGTCATTTATATATGATAGAAATCCAAGAAGAAAATATTTACAAGACATACATCCAATGATAGATGCAAGAGCATTTGCCTAATCCAAAGCAATATTTGATCTTCTACATATGTTTTCTAGAGATTGATCCAAGTGAAAATGTTCGAATGTATCAATAGCCCTTAAAAATAGTTTCAAACGAAAAGAAAATAAATCCCATAGATATTAAACACTTATGCAAAGGTAGATTTTATCTTGGAATAAGACCTCAACACGCCATAATATTGACTACACTTTCTGCTTCAAAAATAAAATAAAAAGAAAGGTAAAGGTTTTTAAAATTAAAAACATCCAATATTTATAGCATCAACATCAACGCAATCAATCTTCCCGTCCAAGCATAGGGCTTTATGCTTTTATTATCATTGTTTTCTTTTTCTATACTTCAGCATTTGATGTTAGGATATCTATACTGAAAGCTGTCAATAACAGACATAGATTAATTTATGCTTACGCCTGTACACTTAAACAATTGGCATCTCATTTTCTTCCCAGCAATAGTTTATTGTCTTCAAGATTCTGACTTGAAATAGATCAAACCTTTACTCAAATCAAATTTAAGGCATTGAAGTCGATAAATAACGAGTTTTGCCTTAAACATGACATTACAGTGATTTCAAGAATAAAACCATCCAACTGGTGGCCACAGTTTAGCTTGCCTTTGATGCTTTACAACAAAGACGATCTGAATTAAACATTTGTGGGAAACGAAAGCAAGGAATCGTACAAAAGAATAGCAAAGACACGGACAGAGACACGGACAGTAAAGAGAAACAAGAGAACAACAAGCACTGGGCTTATTTTCATGCCCTTCAAACTCCCCATATTGGAGACTCAGAGCTTTTAATAATCGACTAGTGTATGAAGACAGATATGAAATCCAAGACAAGTGTATGAGGCATTTACAGAGGGAGACATATATTTATAGCAATACTAGTAAGGTTTCGCTAAATTTACGCATTCAAAGTCGTATCGCGTACCGAAGCCGATGAAATCCATGAATCGTAGCCCTTAATCGAGAGAGGAGTCTTTGACAGAATTTAAGATGCGATTATTTTTCAACTAATTTATTTTTGACTATGTAAATGTTTTAACTTATTCTTTGACTATTGAGTTCATGACTCATTGAACTATAAACAAGGAACAAATTGGCTTATATTCTATAAATTTTAAAGCTTTGAAAGTTTTGATCTTAGGTCAACATACTTTAGGCTCTTATATGTAAGTAGGACATATTTTCTACAGTAAGTCAAATTGTGATATAAGCTATGTTTCATGAGTAGTGGCTCACACGAACCCATCTCTCATGAGAATGATTGGAACACTTCGCAGTCATTGGATCTAGATGATACTCAGTGGTGAAGCACCGAGACTTCCCAGGAGGTCACCCATCCTAGTACTACTCCAACTCGAGTGCGCTTAACTACGAAGTTTCCTCCATAGTTAAACCCACTTTGCTTGCAACCACATTTTAAAACCTTCACCAAGTGTTCTTGCAGAAGGGTTCATAAAGAAAAACACTTGAAGGTTTTGCAAATGGTGTTTCTATCAGAGTGGATTTAATCATGAAGGAAACTTTGTAGTTAAGTGCACTTGAGATGGAGTAGTATTGGGATGGGGGACCTCTCAGGAAGTCCTGATGCTTCACCTATATGAGCATCACCTAGATCCATTGAGTGCTAAGCATTCCATTCATTCTAATGAGAGATGGGTTTGTGTGAGCCACTACTCATGAGACATGGGTCAATGAGTTTGACTCAAAAAACTTCACAGTTGAATCTTTATAGCAATATCACACTCTTACATGTAGTTTCCTACATGGTGAATTTTTAATGATAAATATTTTTTGTAGATTTAAAATTCTTTTGAGAGTATATAGAAGCTTCTATTTGGACTTTTATTGAATTGATTACTTCTTTATCACTAGGATTAATTCTTGTTTCTATTATTTTGCATATATCACTACTATTATTGAATTGTAAATAGTTTAGTTTCCCTTATCTAGTATTACATGTCATTGCATATATCATTTATCACTTTTTATTGTCATATCTTTTTAGCAAAATTTAATTTGGCAATCTATAGAGGCTAGAAGACTAAAATAGATGTTTGAATGAGGTAATCCCCTAAACACCCACCCAATTATTTCCTTCTCTCTTATTTGTCAGTCATAACTTATTTCTGGATCTACTCGGTGGAAATTGCTTCATTAGGATAAATCTCTAGCATTATTATAGGGTTGCCTATCAAAACCTTCAGTCAAAAGAGACATTAAACAATTTAAAAACATTAAGTGAAATGATCCTTTGAGACCTTGGTCTTCATTAAGTAAGAGCTTGAGCTCTCTTACAACCATTGAAGAACTTGCTATGCTTACAGAACCTTGTAGGATTTTGTGCTTTCCTATTTAGGATGAATCTAATTTGGTCAACTATCTTAATGTTGTTGGAACTCAAAACTTAGTTATAACCATTGACTTATAGGCTTGAATTATCCTCGGTCTAAGATATTAGAAGCTTATAAGTCAAGCTTCATATGATTATTGATTTTAAATAAATTTCCATTGTCTTTTTCATCTTCAAGCATTAATAATAATATTTTCCCTATTTGTAAGACTCTTGATGGATTTAAACATGTTTTTATAATTATTTTTATTTCTCTAGTAAATATATCTAGTCTTTCTTCTTTCTTGGGTTTGGAATTTTGGAAGTTATTGGTAATCTATCTAAGCTTGATTTTTTTTAGATTTTCTTTATGGTTTGAAAAAATATTGTAATATGTTTGTGTATTTTTTTAATCTATTTAAATTTGTATGTTTCTTTGGAAATATAGGGGTGAGGATTATTTCCTAGGTAAGATATAATATATTATCAATTCTTCTTAAAAAGTCATCTTAGTTTTTTTAAATTACTATGTAGGACACCATTTCCATGAAAATTTCCTAAGATAAGTTCCAAGATCTAATTGGCAAGAGTTAGGGTACACTTAAACAAATCAAAAGTAAAATATTTGAGGATTGGCCTTTTCCTAGTGAAGATAATAAGGAGTTCATGAGGAACTATTTAGACATTAAGAAAAGATTCCATAAGAAATATTTTGAAGATATCTTTATTTAAGACCTAAGACTCAAAGAAAAATAGCTTGTTCATTATCATGTTTTTTTTTTTTTTTCTTTTTTTTTCAGAATTCATAGGGTCTAATGAAGTAGTTTTAGAGGTATATCATCACGTTGGATGCAATAAAATTGATTTTAAAAGTTTAATTTTTAATAAGTTTTTTTTCTATTCATTTATCATAAGACGAGGTATATAATTAAATTTCTTGAACCTGCAAAGAATTCATTATGATACTTTGCATTCATTGTAATTTAAGGAGGTTAAAAAGAAAATGAAACCACGGAGAAAGAACCAATACAATAAGATCATCTTATAGGCGATGCAGGAAATTCTAATTGCTAAAGATGGTACCTCTTCTTTATCCAATCAGAATGGTCAAGGTAACCATCTATGTCTGTTTTACCAAATTCAAAACTATCTTTCAATTGCATAAAATTTGTCATATCAATTTGAATAAAATTTTCACTAATGTATACAACTTTAAACATGGTTGATAGTCTATTATATGATCATTTGAAGTGTGGTTGGCCAATTCTAGGCTCATTGATTTGTCAATTATTCTATTGAATACAAATTTTACATGACTGGTCGTAGAAATGTCTTTCTTCATGAAAGGTTTGAAAACAATTTAATTATTAGGCTAGTGAAGTGAATTTTAAAAAAATTATTAGTGACCTAGAAGGGATCATTTGTAATTGAATGATAATTATATTGGCTATATTCATACTAGCCAAACAAGAGCTTAGTAGATTCATAACTATAATAATATAGATTTTGGATAGTTTAGAACTGTTGTAGACTCTTAACTAGTTAGGATCAGGTAAAAAATTAGTGGGGAATATTCACCATTTGGTGAATGTCACATGTCAACAACCTAAGATTTGGAAAATATAATGTGTATATCAGGTAGAGAATGTCGCCCAAACTTTATAAATATTGGATGGAATGTCCAAGTCAATCACCCATTGCTTTATGTATTTTTCCCCTTTTCTTTCACAATATCGCCAATCTAATTAATTGTTGGACACTATAAATTGAAAAATTTCACCTACAATTTCCAAAGCTTATTGTAACTAACAACCATATTCACCAATATGTTGTTAAAATTTATGTTAGGGTACATGTTACATATATAGATTTGGCATGTGTCTCTATTCCAAAGACTTTTAATGAAACTTTATGTCTTTTAAAACTATGGCTAGAAATTGATTTGACACATGTCTCTATTTTCGAGACTTTTGGGGGAATCTTTGTGTTGTTTAAAACCTTGGTCTGAAATAGAATTCCTTCCATTGATCTTAGGTCATCAAATGGTTACAAAAATTAGGGTTATCTCCTATTAAGAGAGAAAATTAACTCACAGTACCTTAATAAAATAATAAAAGTTAGTTGAGTAGGCTAGGGGTACTACCCCTAGACCCCGTCTTGTGGGCATTGCCCCAAAACCCTTGTCAAATAATGATGATTTCTAGGGATGTGTTCCTATCATCGTGATTTTCTTCAATAATGAAAGATTCACCAATATTTTATAGAATTTTAATATAATTGAAAAAAACTTGCCAGTAAAAATAATAAGTTTTCCTTTCAAATTAAAAAAAATTGCCAATAATATAATTTTTTTTGACCCAAAATAATGTAGGATTCCCCATGATTTTACACTTTTTTTAGGGAGGGGGTCTCTCAAAGTTTTCCCTGGTCAAGATAGAGATTAACTAGTGAAAAAAAACTAATCTACATTATGTTGCATAAAATGGGAATAATTCTATGATTTATCACACCCTGACAATCTTGTATTTGAAATATTTAGTTCATATTTATTGTATAGTATCATTATATTAAAACTTAAATATTATTATTAGATACTAAAATCAGATTCATACTCATTCCTAGCACATGTAATACTTATGTAGTCTATGGGTTCTATCCTGAAACCCTTTGAACTATGTTTGTCCCTCTCGCAATTGGAGTACACTTGGACTTGTTAGCAATTTGTATCTAGAAGTCTCTCTCTTCTACTTTCTACCTCGAAAAGTATCATAACTCTTTTCATGTTACATGACATGCCCCATTATCGATGTACCAAATTTTTGTCGAGGTAGAGATAGATAGGTAAGTTATAAAAGTGAACTCTTCTTTAAGCCTTGAAGATAATTCATCAATGTTATTTTTGTGGTTTCTTCTTATTGTTACTGTTTATCCTATTCAAACATTGATTGATATATTGTCAATGTAAATTACATTTAGAATTATTTTTTTGATCAATTCTCTCTTTTTCTTCTCTCTTTAGTAGTTAGGCTCTTTTTTTTAGCCTTTCTTAAAATTTCCCTTTCTTAAATGAGAAATATTATCATCATCATAACCTTTCTAGTCTCTAATATTGTCGATAATAATATAGCTCAATCTAAGATATTTGTAAGTGATATTGTTGATCCAAGTTAGGTTGAACATATCATCCATCAATTACATAGACAAAAAATGTACCACTTCTAGGAGAACCCAGTTAATGTTTTTGATTGCAGGAAAAAATAGGTTTTAATGGGGACCTGAAACCCCTTACAGGCTAGAATAAAACTATAGACGTTAAAGCACACTAAAACAAGACAGGACTGGAGACCAGTTCGGTAAAGCCATAACCAACAAAAACCAGAAAAAACCAAAAGCCAAAGACCAGCAAAAAATAGACAGCCAGTACCAGGAGCCAAAGACCTAGACAAACTCCTTGCAAGCCTCATCGGCTTCCTGCTTTGTTTTAGATACTTTCTTTATTGCTGCATTGAGCTCTGAGAGTTCCTGGATCCTTTCTTGAATTTTCTTCCTTCTTGCTGATCTAGTGCATTTTCTAGGGCCTTCCTCTTCCAAGTTCTTAGTGATTTCCTCTAGTTTTTTACTGGGGGCACCAGCATCTAGCTCATCCTTGATGGTCATAAAACAATCCATAGCCGATCCCATAAATTTGTTGTAGTCTTGCATGTGTTTTTTCATGGTTTTCCACATAGTTTCTATTCTAGCTTGAAAATCCTACACATTTTTATCATCTTCATTGGTAACCTTGTCCACCTTAGTTTTTCGGCTAGACTCCAGCAAATTCTATAGAGAATCCACCTTAGCAGATATGGAGTGGTGCTTAAGGTTTAAATTCTTGATCTCAGTTAATGTTGTTCTCACAAGATCATCATAATCTTTTTTCCCCTAATAGCTAATAACTCATGTTTGACTTTTCTAACCTGGGTGAGGTAATTGACAATGCCTTCTCCCTTGATTTGTCTGGTGTTTCTCAGTTTCTTCCTAAGGATCATTTTCTTGCTCACTATTGCACTCTAGAACAATTTTAGAATGGCATGTCATATTTTCTTACAAGCATGTAATCGTTCAATATGGGGAATGATATGATCTTTACCTCCATCTTGAATAATATACCTGCATTTGGAATCCTCTTTATAGGAATCTTCTAATAGCATTCGATCTGCGGGTACAAAAACATTGGCCACTATATACTTCTTTAGTCCATTCCGTTCTAGTAATAAATATATTCTAGATTTCCTAATACCAAAGTTTTATACACCATCTATATTTTCTTGATCTGTCAAACCAACTGAAGCCATTACCATTTCTTAGCTATTTTTTTATCACTCACTACCAATAAATTTGAGTTTTATAGCTTTTTTGTGATTTATCAGATCTTCTGTTAGTTTGGTATATTAACATTTCTTAGCTAGACTAATAATATTTCATTTATTCACACTGAAATAAACTTATTTCCTTTGGGTAGGCTGAATTCACTCTATTAACTCTATTATATAATTCATTATTAAAAAACAAGGCCCATTATTAGAGTCCTTGAGCACCCAAGGAATTCATTGTGGATCTTTGCATTCAATATTCAAAATGAAAAATTTAAATATCTAAAAATCTCACAAAAATAATAAGTATTATCCAAAGTATGTTAGTTAATTTAGTTTATTTTAAAAATTATAAATATAATACTTTCGTTTTTATTTTACTAGAAAACAAAATCTTTTATTCTTGCACAGATATATACTCATTATAAACTCATAAAATAATAAATAAGAACTAAAGAAATTGTGAAAGAATATCCTTTCCTTTCTCATATATTTCTATTTTTGTTGAGAAAAGATCTATCTAAGTAATTCCAACCAAATAACATGTCTAAAAGAATAATTATAATGATTTTTGATTGAACATAATTAACATTTTTCTATGTTTAAAACAACAAACATCACCCAAGAAATAATAAAGTGCAATGTTTACTTTTTACTAGAGTTGATTATTTAGTTGCATAAAATAAATATTGAAAATAATAACTATGTTGTAATAAAAAAAATCTCATTTAATCCGATAAAAAATAATCTAATAGACCATCTTAACAAACTAGATTATCATCTACTACATTCTACCTTTACCTTGATGTGAACACCCCATAAATCCAACTGCAATTTAATAGGTTAGAAATATTTCAATAAAATCTTAATTTATCTAATAGACTATGTGATTTTCTATAGAAAAAATATTAATATCTCTCTAAATATATTTTTAAATATCATTAATAAATTTTAAGTAAAAAACACACGTGAATATTGTTAGAATAACAATGTCTCAATCAACTAAGAGGGGGGAGTGAATCAGTTGATGTCAATACATAATAACTTAAACATTAACTTCAAACTTATTACTTATAACAAAACACTGAAGTGAAAAAGTGAATGTTGCAATAACACACATACACATGAACACCAGTATTCTTTCTCGAGGAAAACCTTATTAAGGGAAAAAAACCCATTGGGGATGCTACCGAGAAATATCTACATTATAGGTATAATAATCATGTTAAGAGTTCTAACTATGTTAGGAGCCGAGTATTGCAATATGTAGGTCCTAGTTAAAGGACGGACCCTGTTAAGATCCTTTTACAATGTGATCTCCCAATAAAGAAATTGAGTCCAGCCCTATTAAATGCAATTACCCTATTAGGGGTGAAAAATACATCAACCTGCTCAAGCAATTTAAGAGTTAAAGCCACCCTCAGGTTCTCCAAACCTTGCAACTTGAAATTTGAGATAATTATGTTCTGAAACTGCTTACAACCTTTAATCACTGCCAAGTAAGCTCCACCTTATGCCTTAGAGCACAACTATTGTTCTTAGAATAGTATCCAATGTAGCCTTAAGATTTCATTAACCTCTGTATCTCATATATGCAGTACCACACATATTTTCCAAGGATTTCAATCCTTAAATACAAGTTACTACAATTATATTCAAGTTGGGCTTATAGGATAAATCCTATTTACAAAATAAAAATGGACCCATGTGAAGATACACATTGAACCTCCTATGATGTTACAACATAGTAGTTACATCAATTAATCATTTATATATGTTGATTAAGCTTGCATATCATATTATGTGAAACGTATTCCAATTCGACCTCCAAATAGGTCTTTTCCAATGCTTATGCCATAGTTGACACCACTTGTACAATCATGACACTATATGATCACAATAAGATCTCACTCCTGTGTCCAACATGAACCTATGTTCGCACATCATAACTTAAACAACCATTTTTTCTATCCACAAAGTCTTGCAATCAACTTTGTGAAAACATAGTTTTTATCTCCTGAGAAATAGCTGCTAGTAAACCACTCATAAATCTTTCAAATTAGCTAAAAAGAGTGTGCGATCAAAGATGGCTCCTTAGGACATCATGATGATTCTTTGTCTAAATGTGCATATTCTAATTCTCTATAGGGTATATGTACAATTCTCTGCAACCTCTTCTGCAGGATCCTAAAGAATCCAGTCAATAGCATATGTTTCCATCAATGAAAAACTTTTTCATGAATGCAACACAAAACCAATGTAGCATACCTCTATCATTATTATGACACTTCCCCATAGGAATATGATCAACATTAATGCTAAAAATCTCCCCCTTTGTCATTGATGGCAATATAGATGAAAACATCTAAGTTCCATAAATACTAAAATATGTATGTATTATATCTGCATCAACATCTTTTCAAATCCTATTCATCAATCATCAAATCCTCATGATCCTTTCATACTATTTTTCATGTGTCATTATCTCCCTCATTGACATCAATGGAAAAGGTTTCTCAAAGAGTTGTGAGTAACTCATCTTAATATATATATATATTTATATATGCGCCCATAGGAGAAGCATCAAGCATATAGTTCAGAGAAAGAAATAGTGCTCTAATATTTCTGGACTAATGCAATTCCAACATCAATTAATCATGGGTAGGTTGGGGCATGACCCCTAGCCTACCTCTTAGATCCTCAAATGTATCCTTAGGTAGAGGTTTTGTGAAAATGTCTACTATTTTCTCCTTTATACTCACATATTCTAACTTTACTTCCTTCTCTACTACTTTGTCTCCAAAGAAATGATACTTTATTGCTATATGTTTTGTCTTTGAATGTATAACCAGGTTCTTTGACATATTTACCATCCTAGTATTGTCACAATGAATTGTGATTGAATCTTCTAGAAAAAATCCAATGTCCTTCAACATTTTCTTCATCCATATGATCTATGTACAATTGATTGTTTATGTAACATATTATGATTCTGTAGTACACTAAGCAATGTAGTCGCACTTCTTTCTAAGTTAAGAAACCAATCATTTACCAAGGAAGAATGCTCATCCACTACTTCTCTTTATGTCATCTACATTCCTTGCTCAATCAACATCAGTGAAGGAATGAAATGTAAAATCCTATCATCTATCATACCATAGACCAAACTCAATTGTGCCCTTAAGATATCTGAATATCCTTTTTACTACCATAAGATGAGATTCTTTAGGATCTTCTTGAAATCTTACAACAATGCTAACAACATTGGCTATATTAGGCCTAGTATGTGTCAAATAATGAAGAGCTTCAATTATTGATCTATATCTTGTTTGAGGTATATTATTTTTCTTCATATTCCAAATAAAAGTTTGTTCTAGTTAACATAGGAGTTCTAACAAGTTTACTATCATCCATGCCAAACTTTTTCAATAGTTCTTTTAGATATCTGGTTTGAGATACGAATATCCCTTCTTTAATTTGACTGATCTGCAATCCAAGGAAGAATTTCATCTCCCCAATCATAGATATTTGAAATTCACTTTTCATCTCTTCTGCAAACTTGTTTCTCATATCATTATTTCCTCCAAATATAATATCATCAAAAAAAACTTCAACAATCAAGGTACCTTCTTCTGTGATTCTTAGGCACAAATTGTTGTCATCATTTCACTTCTTGAATTCCAATAGAATCAGATACCTATCCAATATTTCATACCAAGCCCTTGGTGCTTGTTTCAATCCATACATAACTTTCTTCAATCTGCAAACTTGATCTTCATTCACTGGTAAAGGAAATCCATCAAGTTGCCCAATATATACTTCCTCTTACAAGTCTCCTTTAAGAAAATATTATTTGACATCCATCTGATACACTTTGATATTTTTATGGGGAGCATAAGCTAGGAATAATCTGACTACCTCAATTCTAGAAATAGGTGCAAAGGTTTCTTCAAAATAAATTCCTTCTTGTTGTGAATATCCTTTACATACTAATCGTGTTGTGTTTCTAACATCAATGCCTTCTTCATTCATCTTTTTCTTGTATACCCACTTGGTACCAATCATATTTTTGTATTTAGGCCTTGGAACCAATTCCCAAGTGTTATTTTTCTTAATCTTCTCTAGTTCTTCCTTCCTGGCAATGATCCATGATTCATCTTTGTATGCCTTCTCTTTGGACTGTGGTTCTACTTGAGAAATCAAGCAGATGGAATTTGTAGATTGTAACATTTATTCTTTGTTGTGCAATCTTGTTCTAGTTCTTTTTCTACCATCACCAATGATATGATCCTTAGGATGATTTCTTTGAATATATTTGGGTGTTCTTTGTTCCCTTAATTCCACACTTATGCCATTGTCAATTTCCAAACCATCATATCATGCTTCATTCTCACTTTCTATTGTATGTATATTGTTCTGATTTGTACTCATGTTTTCAAAAGAAATCTCATAGGGGTTAGGGCCACAATATTTTTCTATAACTTGAAATTTTTTCATCTACTCTCACATTAACACTTTTAATCAGCTTCCAAGGAATAATCCTTCATCACTTCCAGAATCAAATTTTCCTATACATTCATCTCTCTTAATGTAGTATTTATTTCCAAAAATTCTAAAACAACTAACAGTAGGTGTCTTACCATACCATAGCTCAAATGGTGTCTTGTATGTACCTTCTATTTTTTTTACTCTACTCATTGTATATACATCTGTATTGTATATACATCTATATTGGATTCTAGGAGTAGTGTCACCAAATCTTACAACAGCACCATAAAACTTATTTAGCTGAATCAATCTATATTTATTACCAATCTTATGATGTGAACATACAATATCTATTATCCAATCAGTTTTCTTATAAATATTAGAAACTAAGGCTTTGTCTTCATGGATAGGATCCTCTTCTTTGATAGCAATGAAATCCAATACATGATTGAATTCATCATCTAAATCTTCAGATCCATCACTAGCATAGTAGAATTCCTTATCATTCTTGTATTTTCCATATTTAGGCCTATTCTTAGGTACTCTAGTTAGACATATAGATTCAAAGTGACCAACCTTATTGCAATTAAAACATTTTAAGGGTAATTTCCCTTCAAACTTACCTTTTCCTTACATTTCTCTTCTGGTGATCAGGGCCATGTTCTTCTCATCCACCTGATTGTCTAGTCTTTTAATCTTTTCCCATTCTTCAACATATTATCTAAGATCTTCATTGTGCTTACTTACTCGATTAGATCTAGCTTCAATAGGTCCACTTCTATGTGTAGTTTCTATAAATGTTGTCTCGACCTTACGTAGTGTATCCTTTAGCTCTACGATCTCAAAGTTAGTTAGTTTAACTAGGCTAACATTTCTTTGGTGAAGTCTTTGTATTGTGGTATGGTCTCCTCCAAAGAAAGAACTTTGGGTTTGTAGGCTTGAGTCATATATCTCATAATTTTAGCTATGACTTCATCTTTTGTATAAGTGTCTCCATTGTTTCTGATTTCAATCACAAATTCAGATACCCTCTGAACATACATCCTTATTGTTTCATCATCCTTCATTTGTATTATCTCCATCTTTGTTCTCCAATTCTACAAATTTTCTCTCTTAGTGTATTCATTTCCTTCATAGAGTGCAATTAGTCTTTTCCAAATCTCACCTACTTTTGTTAGATCTCTGGCTTCTAGGAATTCACCATCATATAGTGCATTAACCAAGGCTTCATTTTCAACAACATTGCATACAAACTTTTTCCTTTCTTCTTCAGTAGTAGCAAGTGTTAAAAGATCTTCCTCTCCTATGACTGGTAAATCTTTCCAAGTAATGAGTTGATATTCCAACCCCATAAACATCAGATGATTCTTCATCTTCTCCTTCCACGTGTCAAAATTTTCTACATCAAACTTAGGACTCTCTTTTTTGAATAAGGTCATCCTTATCTTTACCTCAAGTTGTTAAGCTTCCTGACTGAGGACCAAAAGCTCTGATGCCAATTGTTAGAATAATAGTCACCCAGTCAACTGAGGGAAGGGGGGGGCGGGGCTAAATTAGTTTATGCCAATACATAATAATTTAACTTTAACTTCAAAATTATTGCTTATAACAAAACACTGAACTAAAAAAGTGAATGCAACAATAACACACATACACATGAATGCTAGTATTTTTCTTGAGGAAAACCTTGTTAAGGGAAAAAAACCCTGGTGGGGATGGTACCCACAAATATTTACACTATAGACCTTTAATAACCCTTTTAAGAGTTATAACCATGTTAGGAGCTGAGTATTACAATAGGCAGGTCTTGGTTAAAGGAAAGACCCTGTTAGGAGCCTTTTACAATGTGATCTCAATAAAGGAATCGACCCTGTTGGGAGTCCAACCCTGTTAAAGAAAATTACACTATTAAGGGTGTACAATACATCAACTTAATCAAGTGATTTGAGATTTAAATCAACACGTAGGTTCTCTAAACCTTGCAACTTCAAGTCTGAGATAATTCTATTTTGAAACTACTTCCAGCCTTTAATCACTGCTTAGCAAGCTCCAACTTATGCCTTGGTGCACAAATATTATTTTTTAAACAATATCTTATGCTTCCTTAATCTCACATTCACCTTTGCATCTCACATATGTAGTACCACACATATTTTCCAATGATTTCTATCCATAAATACAAGTTACAACAATTATATCAAAGTCATCCTTCATAGGATAAATCCTATTTATAAAAAATAAATAGACCCATGCGAAGGTGCATAGGGCACCTCTTACAATGTTACAACATATTAGTTACATCAATTAATCATTTAGATCCATCGATTAAGCTTACATATCATATTAATTGAAACATGTTCCAAGTTGGCCTTCAAATAGATCTTTGCTAATGCATATGCCATAGATGATACCACCTATACGATCATGACACCATGTGATCACAATAATCTCTCAAGCCAGTTTCCAACATGAACCTATGTTACCACATCATAACTTAAACAATCATGTGTGCTATCCACAAAGTTCTATAATCAACTATGTGAAAACATAGTTTCTGTCTCCTGAGAAATAGTTGTCAATAAACTAGTCATAACTCTTTCCAATTAACTCATAAGAGTGTGCCATCATAGATGGTGGCTTAGCACGTCATGATGAGTCTTCATCTAAGTTTTCATGTGCTAATTCTTTGTATGGTATACGTACAATTCACTAAAACCTCGTGTAGCCTCCTAAACAATCTAGTCAATAGCATATGTTGCCATCAATGAAAAAAAAATTCATGAATGCAAGACATAACAAATGGAGCATGCCTCTTTCATTACTATGATATTTCCCCATAGGAATACCATCACTATTCCTGCTAACAAATATAACCTTGATGATGCAGGAGCATCCTGGGTGTAAGAGCAATCTTGCATCACCCAAAAAATATTTATGTTTTTATTCAATAAGGGTTATTTTGTGCAGAGCTGCTATTTATGGAAAGTTACTATTTTTGGTAATTTTTGTATGTGCTCAGAATGATCTGATTTCTTTCTGGGAGGTTGATTTTGGTCATATAAGTCTGCCAGTAAAGTTTCATTGCCAGATCAAGTGTATATTGGAAGATATTGAAGATTTTTGGTATTGGCAGCAGGGTACAAAAACTTTGAACTCAGTTTTGAAGGCTTTAGAGGCCCCGGATGAGGTCAAAAATTTGGGTGACAGGCGCTTGCGCCAGTCAAGCCTGTAGAGCGCTTCGTGGCATTTCCGAAATGGGGTTATAATAGCCGAGCGGGTCAACTGGTGATGACTTATGGTCTTCAGAAGTTGGACCACCTGAAATGGCGAAAAATAATTTTCTTCAAAATTTCTATTCGGGTTTCAAAGGTTATCTTGAGCCGACTATGATGTAATAAAATGTAAAATAAAATAATTCTAAGTTGGTCGGCCTTATTGGCTAAAGTTCTGGAACCTTCCCAGGCGGTGGAAAATTGCCTATATAAGGAAGGCTGTATTATTGTCTTAGGCAGTTCAGAATAGTTCTGGGTAGTAGATCTGGGTATTGATTCGAGGCTTTGTCATAAAGAATATTGTAAGGGAATGCCCATGTGGCTTTGCATATTGTAATTCTGAAAGTTTGTAATTCCACATTTGTGGAGATAATAAGAAGCCAATTTTCTGTTCTTGCATATTATTGTTGTTGTTTCTCTATTTCTGTTATGTGTTTGTGGCATTAAGGGGAGCACCCTTCATCAAGTGGTATCAGAGCAGGTTTTTTTGAGTGTGTAAATAGATCGCCGACTGTGAGGCAGTTTGCACCAGGACCGTGGCTAGGGTTTTAGCGCGCATCGCGAAAATGCCTCCACGAAGGGAACGTGGCGGAAGAGCTGGTGTTGTAACACCTAAGGTTAGAGAGCTGCAGAGACAAGTGCGGGCATTGCAAGAAGAGATTCGCAGAGGAATGAATCTTAATGTCAGAGATGAAAGCGAGGATGAAGCCGAAGAAGAATATCAAGAAGGAGAAGTTGAAATTGTGAACCAGGAGGAAGAAAGACTTTTTCGGGCGATTTCCAAGATTGGGAAAAGACCTAAGATTGAGGTTCCTATATTTTTTGGAAATCTTAACCCAGAGGAATTGATCGACTGGATCAATGAATGTGAGGAATATTTTGAGTATGAAGATGTTGAGGATCCTGATAGGGTCAAATTTGCGAAGGCTAGATTGAAAGGTCATGCGAAGATCTGGTGGCAAGAAATTCAATTAGAGAGAAATAGAAGAGGGAAAGATAAAATCACAAGATGGGATTGGATTGTGGATAAATTGAAGCGACAGTTCATTCCTGTTGATTATGAGCTTGACCTACTGAAGAAAATGTAGAGTTTGAAGCAATCAGGAAGATCTGTTCAGGAGTATACAGAGGAGTTCTACCGACTTCTCATCAGAACAGGTCATGCAGAAGCTGATAAGGAGAAAGTTGCCCGATACTTTAATGGCTTAAGGCCAAGCATTCAGGAGGAGCTGAATCTGGTTCGAATGAACAGTATTGAAGAGGCATACCAGTTTGCCCTAAAAGTAGAGGAAAAGCTGAACAAGAAGTTTGAGAGCAGACAAAACGGAAGAGGTCGTGGTGGACGATCTGGTGGATGGTCATATGGTGGCCGAAATGAAGATCTGAAAAAGAAGGATGAGACCAGTAGCATTCAGAATCAGCGAGAAAATAATTCTAATCGTTTCTAGGATCAGAATAATAGAGATCAGATAGGAAGAGGAAGAGGACAAGGATCTGGAAGAGGTGGCTTCCATGGAACATGTTTTCACTGTGGAGAAGAAGGTCATAGGGCATTTGAATGTCCTCAGCGCCAAGGCAGAACAGACAGGAGAAATGAAGGCCAGGCTAGAGTTGCACATATAGATGAAGATGCCAGATCATCAAATTCTGAAGATGCTGAAAGAGGAGAAACGTTGATTAACAGAAGAGTCCTGTTGAGTGGTGAGAATGAACCTGAGCAAAGAAGGAGCTTGTTTCGCACCAGGTGCAAGTGCGAAGGTAAATGTTGTGATGTGATTATTGATAGTGGAAGCACTGACAATTTGGTGTCAGAAGAGATGGTGACAAAGTTGAAGATCAAGAGACAGAAACACCCACATCCATATCGGATTGCCTGGGTACAGGATGACCACAAGGTCATGGTCAATGAACAATGCCTGGTGAAGTTCAAGATTGGCGGATACCAAGATGAGGTATTGTGTGATATCATATCTATGGATGCATGTCATATGTTGTTGGGTAGACCATGGCAGTTTGACAGATGTGTTGTACATGATGGTCGTGCGAATACCTATTCCCTGACAAGGGATGGAGTGCGGCATAAGCTAAAACCATTGAAGGAGACTGAAGAAAAGGTATGTGGTAATGCAAGGATAAATTTTGTTGATGGAAGAAATTTCCTAGATGGTATGAGGCATGAGCATGTATGTTTTGCTTTAATTCCAAAAGCTGGTAAAGAGGAAGTAGAAGATGTTCCTGTAGAAGTTGCAGATTTGTTGAATGAGTTTCAGGATATTCTATCCAATAACGTGCCTGATGGATTACCACCAGTCAGGAAGATCAGTCATCAGATGGACTTGATCCCAGGAGCGAGTTTACCGAATAAGGCAGCACACAGAATGACACCTGCAGAAAGTGAGGAGTTGAACAGACAAGTACATGAACTGTTACAGAAAGGATTGATCCGTGAGAGTCTGAGTCCCTGTGCTGTACTAGCGGTATTAGCACCAAAGAAGAATGGAGAATGGAGGATGTGTACAGATTCTAGAGCAATAAACAAGATCACAATCAAGTACAGGTTTCCATTGCCACGAATGGATGACATTATGGACTGTTTGAGTGGAGCTATGTATTTCTCAAAGATAGATCTGAAAAGTGGATATCATCAGATTCGGATCAGAGAAGGAGATGGATGGAAGACTTCCTTCAAGACAAAGGAAGGACTATATGAGTGGTTAGTCATGCCTTTTGGGCTAACCAATGCACCGAGCACTTTCATGCGGCTCATGAACGAGGTTCTGAAAGAATTTCTGGGTAAGTTTGTCATTGTTTACCTAGATGATATTTTGATCTTTAGTAAGACATTGGATGAGCATATGATGCATATTCGTATGGTATTTGAGAAGTTGAGAGAAGAGAAATTGTTGATTAATTTGAAGAAGTGCAGTTTTGTGAAGAAAGAGTTGGTGTATTTGGGATTTGTAGTTTCAGCAGAAGGTCTAAAAATGGACCCAGAGAAGGTACAGGCTATCCTTGAATGGCCTACTCTAAGGAGTGCTACTGAGGTAAGATCTTTTCATGGTCTAGCTAGCTTTTACAGAAAGTTTATCAGAAATTTTAGCAGTATTTGTGGACCCTTGACTGAAACAATGAGAGGGGATAGAAAAGAGTTTAAGTGGACTAAAGGAGCAGAAAAGAGTTTTCAATTATTGAAACAAAAAGTTACAGAACATCCTATTTTAGCACTTCCAGATTTCAATAAGGTGTTTCAAGTAGATTGTGATGCTAGTGGTACTGCAATAGGAGCTATTATGAGCCAAGAAGGTAAACCTGTTACTTATTTTAGCGAGAAGTTAAATGATGCCAAGAAGAAATATTCTGTTTATGATCAAAAATTTTATGCTATAGTTTAGGCATTAAAGAAGTGGAGACATTATCTACTTCCTAAGGAGTTTGTTTTGTATACTGATCATCAAGCTTTGCAATATTTGAATAGTCAAGGAAAATTGAATCAAAGAAATTTGAAATGGGTTGAGTTTTTGCAGAGTTATACATTTGTTTTGAAACACAGGAGTGGAAAGTATAATAGGGTTGCAGATGCTCTTAGCAGAAGGCAACTATTGCTGACAGAAATGCAGATTGAAGTGGTTGGGTTCAAGGAACTCAAGAATTTGTATCCAGAGGATCCTGATTTTGGTGAAGATTGGAAAGCTTGTACAGAACCTGTTACTCTAGACAGGACAAAATGGTTGGATTTCATCATCCAGGATGATATGCTATTCAGAGGGAGTCAATTGTGCATTCCACGAAGTTCTATGAGGGAGAATCTCATAAAGGAGAAGCATAGCGGAGGATTGGCTGGACATTTCGGTCGTGACAAAACCCTTGGTTTGGTTAGTGAGAATTATTATTGGCCACAGTTGCAGCAAGATGTGAAGAAGTTTGTACAAAGTTGCAGAGTATGTCAGATGGAAAAAGGAGTGAAGCAGAATACAGGGTTGTATCAGCCATTATCTGTACCAGAGAAGCCTTGGGAGGATATCGGCATGGACTTTGTTCTTGGTTTACCGAGGACACAGCGGGGACACGATTCAATTTTTGTAGTGGTTGACAGATTTTCAAAGATGGCACATTTTATTCCCTGCAAGAAGACTAATGATGCTGTTCATGTAGCAGAATTGTTTTTCAGAGAAGTAGTGAGACTTCATGGTTTGCCAAAGACCATAGTTTCAGATCGGGACACTAAGTTTGTTGGATATTTTTGGCGTACGTTGTGGAAGAAGTTGAAGACAGATTTGAAGTTTAGTTCATCACATCATCCATAGACTGATGGACAGACAGAGGTGGTGAATAGGAGTTTGGGAAATTTGCTGAGATGTTTGGTTGGAGATAAGCCAACAGGATGGGATTTAATTTTATCACAGGCAGAATTTGCATACAATAATTCTGTCAATAGAAGCACTGGTAAATCACCATTCCAGATTGTATATGGAAGTACTCCAAGAAATGCATCTGAATTGAGGAAGATAGATAAAGGAGAAATAAGTAGTGCTGAAGCTGAGGATTTTGCAGAACACTTGAAGAACATCCATGAGGAGGTGAGGAAGCATATTACCAAGATGAATGCACAGTATAAGGCTAAGGTAGATGAGAAAAGGAGGTATAAGGAATTTCAGGTTGGTGATGAAGTCATGGTTCATTTGCGGAAGGAGCGGTTTCCAGTTGGTACATATAACAAGCTGAAAATGAAGAAGTTTGGACCATGTAGGATACTGAAGAAACATGATTTAGAAAATGCATATGAGGTAGAATTACCTAATGAGCTAAATATTTCACCAGTGTTTAACATTTCAGATCTGACAGAGTATCATGAAGGAGGTGTTGAAGATGAGATCACAGCGGCATAGTGGAGTATTTCAGCAACTAGTTCAGACACTAAGGAGATTGAAGATATACTAGATAGTCGTGTTGGTAGAAGCACAAGGAACAGGACATATGAAAAATATCTGGTCAAGTGGAAAGGACGACCTGTTGAAGATTCATCATGGCTAACAAAGGAGGAGGTTAACCATCTTGGTTTTCCTCTACACACCTGAGTCGTGACAGGGTCACTTCTCAAATTACCCTGGGTGTCTGATGCAGGAGCATCCTGGGTGTAAGAGCAATCTTGCATCACCCAAAAAATATTTATGTTTTTATTCAATAAGGGTTATTTTGTGCAGAGATGCTATTTATGGAAAGTTACTATTTTTGGTAATTTTTGTATGTGCTCAGAATGATCTGATTTCTTTCTGGGAGGTTGATTTTGGTCATATAAGTCTGCCAGTAAAGTTTCATTGCCAGATCAAGTGTATATTGGAAGATATTGAAGATTTTCGGTATTGGCAGCAGGGTACAGAAACTTTGAACTCAGTTTTGAAGGCTTTAGAGGCCCCGGATGAGGTTGAAAATTTGGGTGACGGGCACTTGCATTGGTCAAGCCTGTAGAGCGCTTCGTGGCATTTCTGAAATGGGGTTATAATAGCCGAGCGGGTCAACTGGTGATGACTTATGGTCTTCGGAAGTTGGACCACCTGAAATGGCAGAAAATAATTTTCTTCAAAATTTCTGTTCGGGTTTCAAAGGTTATCTTGAGCCGACTATGATGTAATAAAATGTAAAATAAAATAATTCTAAGTTGGTCGGCCTTATTGGCTAAAATTCTGGAACCTTCCCAGGCGGTCGAAAATTGCCTATATAAGGAAGGCTGTATTATTGTCTTAGGCAGTTCAGAATAGTTCTGGGTAGTAGATCTGGGTATTGATTCGAGGCTTTGTCCTAAAGAATATTGTAAGGGAATGCCCATGTGGCTTTGCATATTGTAATTCTGAAAGTTTGTAATTCCACATTTGTGGAGATAATAAGAAGCCAATTTTCTGTTCTTGCATATTATTGTTGTTGTTTCTCTATTTCTGTTATGTGTTTGTGGCATTAAGGGGAGCACCCTTCATCACTTGATCTCTAAACAAAATATACCACAATGACAAGATACAAACAAAAATCATGCATAATTTGTATTTAATTTAAAAACGTCTAAAAATTAAGGCATTAATATAATCATTCTTCATGTCCAAACATGAAACTTTAAAATATCATTTCTCACATTTTATTATTATTCTATATAACTCGCAACTATTAATTCATGCATCACTATAGAATTTTTATCCACAATAATATATCTTCTTTAAGCTTCTCATTTGAAAGAGTAGTCCATATATATTTCAATTAAAATAAGTTTTGAATAAACATAATTATTATTTTTCTACTTCAAAAAGTAAACATCACACTAGAAAATAAAAATGCAATCTTTACAATTTGCCATTAGAGTTGACCATTAAATTGAATAAAATAAACATTGAAAATAGTAACTAAGTTATAACAATGTTAATATCATTAAATCTCATAGAAAATAACCTAATTGACCATCTTAAAAACCCAAATTTATATCTACTATTTTCTACCTTTTCCTAAAGTGAACACCTTGGGATCAATTCAACTAAAGTTTAACTAATTAGAAATGTTTGAAAAGAGTCCCGAGTTATCTCTTTAACTACCTTATATTCTATAAGAAAATAATGATATCTCTCCAAATATATTTTGAAATATCATTAATAATTGAATGCTATTTAAATAAGTTTGGAATTGTATTTAAAATATGCATGAACAATTATAGAGGTTAAAAAAAATTAAGCCATGTAGAAATAACCTATACAATAAAATAATCTTATAGGTTATGTAGGAAATTTTGAAAACTAAAGATGGTACCCTTGGTTTATCCAATCATAATTGTTAAGATAACCTACCATAAATTTCTTACCATGTTATAAGCCTTTCAACTAGATAAAATCTTTCATATCTATTCAAATAAAATTTTCACTATTGTATAAAATTATACAGGGTTGATGATCTATTATATGATAGGTTTAAATGTGGTTGACCAATTCCCTTTTTGAAAATGTCGAGTCTTGGCTCATCGATTTTTTAGTTCCTCTATTGACAATAGATTTTACTTTATTGATCCAAGGATGATCTTTCTTCATGATAAGGTATAAAATAAATAGGTATAAATCTTGTTAAGTGAGCTTAAAAAAATTATTAGTGACTTGGATAGGATTAGTTGTAACTGGTGAATACTTATATTAGCTATACTATTACTAGCCAAACAAGAGCTTGGTAAACTCTTAACTAGAATAATATAGAGTTTGGATAGTTTAGAACTCTTGTAAAAGATTAACTAATTAAGATGAAGATTGACTGATGAAGAAAAATAACCATTCTAAATAATGTTTCATAGAAATAGAAATAATTATATGACTTATAATCATTTGTCCCACACTTGAAAATCTTGCGTTTGGAAGATTCAATCCATATTTTTTAGATATAATTGTTAGATTGAAACCCAAATTTCAATATCATTAGATACTGGAATTATATTCATGCCCATTCCTAACATATGTAATACATCTATAATTTTAAGGTTCTTGAATGACTCCCTCTGAACTATGATTGTCCCGCCCCAACTAGAGTACACATGGACTTGTTAGCCATTTGTATCTAGATTTTAATATCTTCTAGTTTTTAGATGGAAAAATAATCTAACTCTTGTCAGGTGACATAGTGCCCCACTATATATATGTACTGAACTCTTGTTAAGGTAGAGGTCAATAGAAAATATATAAGGGTGAACACTACTTCAAGTCTTGAAGACAATTCATCAATGGCTACTAAAGTTATTGTTTGTTGTTTCATATGAATATATAACCAAAAGATCTAAAAAAATCTACCCTTCAACTTATGAATTTATTCATATCTGGTATAGGTCAAACTCAATCTATACTTGGTACATGTTTGGCCAAGATCAACATGTTCCTAGAGTAAAACTTAAAGTTGCATAATTCTGGCTTTTGGGTCACCATCTGTCAAATCTAGAAATCGGGTCATTTCAGGACTCCTTTAGTCATAAAAATGAGTGATTTTTTACTCTTATCTTCAAGTACACACATTATTACTCTCATAAATTATTACTCTGATATCTTACATCTACTATTTTTTTTATATTAGATGAGATCTACTATTATTTATTATTTGTGATTATCTTAGTTATAACATATATTCCTTCTTTCTAATCATACATTTCTACATACATAAGGAATAACCAAAATCATCTTGTATGATAGATCTTGCATTTATATCACTTCATCCTTTTGGGTTGTACAAATCAGATATGGCCTATAGACCAGATTTGGTATTCCAATGTATGTGTAAAGTGGTTTTCTACCATTGATCACCATTTTACAATATAGATTAATTATTTAATTAATTCAAAGAAATGAAATGATTAAAATAAAAGAAGTTAATTTTCAACATTGGACAATTTAAATTTTTTTCACGTGAAAATAGCTCATGTGATAAAATATATAGTAAATTATTTTTCAAAAAATTATTTTATATCTTTGAGGGAAATATCAAATTAATATTACATGTAGTCCATCTACATGTTCAAGAGGGGAATCTTCAAATAATTGGACAAGTAAAGCTAGTGTATCAAAATGGTTGATATAGGAGAAAATTACCATTAAAATATAATGAACTTCCTCAAAAAGCTTTTTAATATTGTCATCCTTATGCACATTTAGATATAGAATATTGTAGTGAAGTAAGTAAAAAAAATTACTTACATTTAGATAAAAAATATTACAATGAAATAAATTAAAGAATCTTTTTATCCTCTAGATTACATATTTGTTTCTTGGGATTCACCATGAATTGTTTGAGATTGACATGTAATAAATCTAACTCTATTTTAATAATCAAATAATCACATACCCGATATATTACTTTTTAAGTATTGATAAATATATATATTTTATAATATCAATATTATTTTTAATTAGTAATCTTCAAGCTAAATACCCTATCCCATATATTTATACTTAATTTAAAAACATTTTAATTTTTATTTCTTAATTTTTATTAATTGAGATTAACTATACCTTATTGTCTACATATATTGACATACATAAATGAATATATTTATTGGATAGACTACTACTGGGTTGAACTCCCAAAAATTTCAAATCTCACCCATGAAACTTTGCTGAATTCTGGATATAGAACTAAAGGAAATTCAAGAAAAATATAGGAGTAAGGCTATATAGTGGATAACCTCTCATGGGAGAGTGATATTCTTGTTAAGTATCATAATATCACTTTTAGAAACAAAGATCCAGAACTTAGTGGCTCTCTTTTGGGAGCACAAAGACTATTTTTTTTCACATATCTACTCTTAAGTAGAGGGTAGAAAATATTATAGATCATCTCATGAAGAATGGGGTCAGGATTGAGAAGGAAAATGAGATATGTAGAGAGTTGGTTAACTTCAATTCTAATCTCTTGACTATTGATAATTCCAAGGATGGAAATGCTCTAAACTCTCTTTTGGATGCTATTCCCAAAATCTTGAATGAAGATCACAAAAAATTGCTTGTGACTGTACTCTCCAGAGAAGAGATTAAAAAAGTTTTTTTCTCTTATGAAATTGAAAAGGCTCCTAGTCCATATGAACTTACCATTTTCTTTTTAAAAAAATATATATTTTGGATATTGTCAAGGTGCTATTTCAAAACATTTTTCTTGTGCAATCACCTTATCAGCTCAAAATAGCAACTACCTTTCACATAGATTATGGGTAACTTTGTGCCTAAGTTTGAAGCTATTTTTTTCTATCCTACTTATGCATCAAATACTAGGGGAGAATTATATAAGGGGAGATTGGAGATGTGTTGATCCCATGGACTTTGAAATTTTCAAAAGAAAGAATAAAGTGTGGAATATCCTAAAACAGGGTGGTCTCATTCGTTACCTAGAGAGACCCATGGCTAGGACTTGAACTTTACTAAGAATTTCACTAAGGGTTGCAAGGATGGAAACATTGTTCTATTTGGTAGGAATTTCACCATAGATGATAAATTAGTGGTTGAGGGTACTGGTTTATCGATGGAAGGAAAGAAGTTCTATAAGGATTGTAAATAATCAAAAAAAATTATTCATAAATTTACCAAAATAGAGGAGCAAATCAAAGACCAAGAGGAGTGGGAATAAAGAAAATCTATGAATTGAGCAAGATTAAGCAGATTTGGAATCAAGTTTTGAATGTAATTATTGATTACATAATCCTAGATAGGCATTTTACTATGGCCTTAAGGCACAAATTTGTTCTTAATCATTTAAAGCATCACATTAGGATTTCTATTCCTTTTAATTAATTGTCTTCTCTTCAAGTTAGTATGAAGGATCATCAAAAGAACCTAGATAAAAATATTGTGTTGTATGAAGGATCATTAGGTTGACTTATGATCACTTCAAATCCCTCCTTGACCTATCAAACCCCATTTTTATCTATGATAATGAAGATACCAGTGCTAAGTAGATGAAAGAGGAAATAGATGATGAATGGAATATATATTATGATAAAGAAGAATATATTCCTTCTTCAGTTCTTTTAAAAGTTCACCAAATCCTAGAGCCAAAGCTCAGGGTAAAGGGAAGGGTAAGGATATGGTTTCTAAGGATGAAGATTATGTCTCTTTGGCTAAAATTAACAGGACCAATAAATATACTATTAGGGCCACTGGTTATAGGAAGGGTAAGGAGAAGAGAAAATTTTCACCTTCTCTAGTTGATGGTAAATCTCTAGGTAAGAAGGACATGGATTCACCCTCCATTACTAGTGAAAGTGTTGTTAAATATACAAATCTAAAGTGTCATAAAGGTAAGGAGATAGAATATTATGTGGATAACAAGAAGGATCTTGCTAAAGAGATTCAAGAGCAACTCTCCCTATTTCTAGTGCAACCCCCTTTCCAGAGGAGGCCACTCAGAGCAAGGACAAAGATATGTCTCTAATGGAGCTTAAAGCTAACTGCTGTCATCTCAAGTCAGACTGTAAAGACTAATATTATGTTCTAGGCTTGGAAAAAGAGAATGGTATTAATTAATTCTCCCTATGAAAATGGTTTTTTTAATGAAACCAAAGATTTCAAGATAAAGATAAGAGATCTTGGTAGTAAACCCGATGTTCTAGATACCTTGGTTGCTAGTAAGAATCAAGATAATACCATTGGGGATTTTTGTGGAGTGGGCATTACCCTGGGATAGTATTTTTGGACATATAAGGAGCATAATTATATGGTGGGTTGTCTCAAGAAAACTACAAATACCCTTGAGAAAAAGAGAAAGTATCATAAGGTTAAAATTTCTTATATGGGGGAGCATATGAATAGTTTAAAAGATTCCCTTCAACCTTCTATAATTTAGAGCCACAAGGGTATAAGTAATACATCATAAACAATGAATAGGTTGGTTAAGTCTCTTCAAAGGGAGCATGAGGAGAAACTATTTTTTGAGCTTAATCCTAACAAAGATCAAGAAATTTCAGGGCCCAACAAGAGGACCTGAGGTAATTTAAGAAGAAAAAATGAAAAGTCCCCTTTAGAGCTCATGAACCAAAATAAGACTACAATGGACATGACCAATTGGAGGTGGAATTTTTTGATGTTCTTAATATCCTAGCTTAATTTTATTTCAGATTTAGTGTTTTCTACATAGTTTGTTTTTTGTTATTTGTTGGCTAGCTTTTGGCTACTATTTTCCCTATATTTCTTAATGGTGGCCATTTTTGGTTTAGACTTGTAATACCTTAGATTTTTTGATAGTGCATATTATATTATCCTTTTTCCTCTTTTTCTAAAGGGTTGAATCCCTTAAAAACCTTCTTTTACCATAATAGAAAAAATTTCTAGATATAAGGAAAAAGTCAAAAAACATTAGGCAACCATCTACACCTAGATTTGACTTTACATCCTGTATAGTGGAAATGAAATTTTCATGTATATTTTGTAACATCCTTTATCATAATATTATCTTTTGCACAACTTGAAGGCAATAGAAGTTTGTCTTCCACATAACTTTCAAGTAGTTAAAATATTCCACGCTTCTAGTTGAATAATTTTTTGCATTGCTTTGTTTCTTTGTTGTTAATTTTCTTTTAATTATATAAAAAAAATAGAGATTGAATATTTTTTGATCTGATCTTATTTTAAATTCTTAATATAATTTTATATGACCACTTTTACATGATAAAATATAAATGGGTAGTGAACATAATAAATGCAACAAATATCTATTAGTAGTTTTCTACATTCACAACCCTCCTTACCATCACCCAACTTGTCTCTAATTTAATTTCAACACACTAACAATCATTACAAAAACATTAGAGAAAATGAATACACTTTAAACATTAAAGATGCACCGAGGAGCAAGAATTATTAAGTAATAAAAATGTCTTCAGATATTGAATCTATTAGGATGGTAATGGAAAATTTTTTTAGAAGAGAAGCTATTATTTTCTTTAAAAAATAAAAAGATGTAAAGCATTTAGTTTATATTGAATGATTAGATAAATTTTGTGTGTGTAGTAGGAGTGCCTATGTAGAACCCATGTAAACAACATCCTTACCTACAGAAATCTAGTAAACCATGTTATATCAATCTAAAAAATTATAGTAAATGGAGCTTGATGAAATCAAACTTGCAAATCAAGAATATAAAATTATAAGTATACAAAGATGTTTAATAGTTTTTGATAGATAATGCAGCAAGAGGGTGCTAGCTCATGGAACAAAGGACTAGTAGCACATTAATAGCACATTAATTTAACCAGCCAAAGTAGATATAATAGTTTAATATTAAAGTCACCAAATCTAAATCTGCCCCTATCAAAAACATAAACCACCATACTAAGCTTACAAATTAAAATAGAGTATCTAGAATGAGTAGTAGCATGTAAAGTAGTAGTTAAAAGCCACACAGGGCTAAGCAGAAAGCTATAAAAAATAACAATGACCCCATCCACAAAACAGGGGATCCTAGAGCCAGGCCCATTCAAAATTAACCAAAACATTGGAAACATAACTAATTTTTCCCACCCAACTGCTTAGATAGCAGGGTTCTCACCCATTGTTCCTGTAGGAACAGGAAGAGGTCCATGTTGATATTGTTGGCCTCTAGAGGACCACCCGTCAACTTATCCTGTACATGACAAAGAGTCATAGCCGAAGCATGCATAACCTTTAGGCCAAATTTGTTGGTTAGCTTGCATTGGTTCATCAGCTCCTACATCTTTTCCTTGATCTCCACAATCTTTTTGTCCAAGTTTGTGAACCTCCTTTTAAGAGTACCTTTGAGCTTATTTTTATCCTCTGGGGCCTCGGTATTGTAAACAAGGGTAGGGGGCTTATCTTGGGGATCTCGAGCAGGACTTAGGGGTGGGGTAGAAATGATGGGGGTTTCCATGGAATGCTTGGGGTCGAGGACAGGGTCATGTGGGGGGCTCATGTGGTCTTCTGAGGAATCATTCATGGATTTAGTGGTATGGGAATACTTATCAAGGATGTAAAGCTCTTTAGTTGCCATTTCCAGTAGCTTGGTTTTGCATTTTTCTTTGGCAAGTCTGTTAGACCTCTTGCACCCTGAGCCACTCAAATCCACCTCTAGGCTAACCTAGCTCTCCATTAATTTCCTTTTTTTGGGCCTACAGTCAACCTCTAGAGTATTATCATCTTCCTTCCTATCTTTAATTTCCTCAGACTCAGAGACATAAGACACCTCCTCGGCATCCGTCCTAATGAACAGGTTTTTAACACATTTTTTTTTCAGTTCTTTCCCTCTTTAGTACCTAGTTCAGGCTCCTGGGTTATACGGATGGACTGGGTGGTGTTTTCATTTTTGGTTGGGGAATCCTCTTGGGTCATCTCCTAGATAATCAGGGGGGCTGGGGTGCCAGAGAGATAGCTTTGTGGAACTGGTAAATGTAGAGAAGAAGGCCCTAGTGAAGGATAGGAATTTGCTTATCCGGGTTCTCCTTAATATCAAGGATATTGCTTTCTAAGGAGTGTAGAAGATAGAAAGGGATGGAAATTAAATCCTTTTTTCTAATATGGTTTAGGAATGGTAAGTGGTAGTAGTAAAAAATAGTGAACTTACCTTCCAACGTGAAGTATTCCATCACAATGAGGTGGATTTTTGGCCAAAAATCTGGCAGCACCTCCCTGTTGAAGCCCCGTACTTTTTCACTGGCAGCTCTCCATCCTTGAAAAACTAGTTGAAGCTTGTTGGGTCAGGGGTTTGACTGGTTTTTTTGTATTTTCTCCCTATCATAGAAAGCTCGGTCACCTTGGCTATGACCTCCTCGTTCAGCTGAAAGTGGATGCCACCTACAAAGACACTTCTATTATTCCAGGATGACATGAACTGTTTGGAGATTCGTTCATCATGCCCACCCTTCATTCTCTTCATAAAACCCCAAATTTCACTCTCCTTACAGTAATGTGTCACCAGCACATCATAGGTGAAGGTCTATTCAATTTTATCAGGCTCAATGTAGAGCGTATTGCCTCCTATTTCAAAGTTCAGACCCTCTTGAAGTAGAATAACCTAGGAAACAAGGAGCTGAGTGTTTCTGTAGAACTTAAAGAACCCTTTGTTATTGCAAAGCCTTTTCAAAGAATACTTAAAATGTTGGCTTTGCAAGAAGTTTTGGAAAACAGGCTCTGTACCACCAAATCTAAGGGATCTCCAGGTGCCATTAATAGTAATAATACCAGGGACACACTTGTTGTCCTCTTTAGCCAAGTAAGCCCTTTGATTCAAACAACACCAACTCCACATGTTTAAAGGGTAATTATGATTCTTTATGGGAAAATGGATACTCCTTTCCATAATCACAAAAATCATCAAAACACACTAGCATGTGATCCAGTAAGGATTCACAATGAATATGATGGCGTGGCACATTTAAAATTTCTCTAATAGTTATTTCTTCAATCAATTCACAATAAATAAAAAAACAACTCTGTGAATATCGTGATTTTAAATAATAGATTATCGTGTTTCCATAATACTAGTTGATTGTGAGTAATTTTTATTTATTTCCACTAGGATGAATGCACCTAGAGTTTTATATTAAAATTTAGTAATAAACACAAAGATTGATGTTTCACACTCTTCTATGCATCAAAGCCTCCAGATGTAAAGCTCTACATTTTTGTTGACACTTGGATTTCCTTGGCATCCAACCCATTCTAATTCATCCCTATTTTCTTTGCACACATTATTTTATACACATTGACAGTCCAACATTGTCATTAGTCACTTGATGTTATGTGTGACAATTTTGTTTTAATCATGTTTAAGAAGAGAATACTTTTACTATAGTCCTCCCACCCTTAAAAATATATTCCATAACCATAATTAAATTTGACCAATCTTTAATTATTAAGACTAGATTGAAGACATGCAGTGCTTGACTAAAAAATTTGTAGGATTTTAAAAAAATTATTATTTAAATAATATTTTTGTTCAAGATGAGATAAGGAAACACATGAACCGGATGTCGACATGAAAGAGAAGGAAATTTTATTCTATTTTTTCATATTAAAATTATCCAAAAAAAATTGCACCAATAATTTTAACTTTATTCATGTTTTAATTTTTAGCTGATAGTCTATTCTTGTGTTACACTTCTATTCGAAATTTTTTAAATATCACCCAAAAAAAATTTATGATTGCTATAATTCTTCGCCACTACCAGGAAAGGAAAAAGTAGCTTTAGACATGTTTTAATTTTTTGAGTGAGTACCAGGCTTCTTATATTTTTGGGATAATGTGACCATTGCATACTAGGAGATGGCATCTCTTTGATACTTTCTACCAAACACTTTACATTCCATATTTATGCTTCCATATTTTCATACATTTCTACTAGAGAATTTTTTATCATCATATTTGATAAAAATATACCTTCACTATGATTTGATTGATGTTGGTAGGGTTGTTAAATATAGCTTTACACCTTCTAGTTGCATTTTCTCAAAAGTATGTAATGCCTTTTCAACACATCCTTTTTTGTGCATATCCTACAATAATTGGTAGCTATGATGCCATATTTTTTCTAGCAATATGACTATGTTTTATCTATGATTTAATGGATATTCATTGACCTATTCTTAAAGCATCCATTTTTTTCCAAGAAATTTATCTAATTTGAGAGGGCTTAGAAGTATTTAGAAACTTCACTAAAGAATCCTCTTTAGGGCTATGATCAGTGCTAAATAGACCTCTACAAAGGGTGATGAATTGATGGAGCTACTGAGGTCAAACATTCACCAAGTGAAGAAAGGGTAGTTGGAGAGACTCATGGGTGGCCATGCTAGGCCAAGAAATAATAGTTATAAGTTGTGGCCTTCTCCAACATAATGAGAGGCTTAGAGCAAGTTACGAGTGCCTATAAAAAATAGAGAACACAAATGCCGAATGTTCATCCTTAGAGAAGAATATTAAAATGCTAGACAAAATGCCATGGAAATATGGATTTTGAAGAAAAGAAGTGAGACTTCTATGTAGAATTAATGGATGAGGATTGCATGAACTTTACCCTATAAAATATGAAATTATAAATTTATGCATTTGAACTATTTTTTGACATGGCTGCCTACATTATATTAGTGAAAATTTCAGGGAAAAAAAGTCAAATACATAGAAAACATATGTATCTTGAAAAAAATAAATATGCTTCCTTGCAAAATCTATTTTGTGGCTATCTTGAAATCATTTCATTTTATTCCTAATACATGACATTTCATTGAGGCATTTTCATTTATGATATACAAGGAAAAATGCTCCGTAAATCTTGGGAATATTGCATTCCATCTGACACACCTCTTTGAAGAATTCTATCAAATGAGAAGTTATGTTTCATGATTTGTTTGAGTTAAGCTAACCAAAGAGTACTATATTTACTTCTTACGCCTCTACCTTCAAATCTTCCATAATTTCTTCTTGTGTAGTGAGTGGAAAACCTCTATACAAATTTAATTTTATAATTATAAATGAACATGATTTTATTTTATTTGCATTACTACTTTTGGCAAGTCATAAATTAGCATGTTTTCCTTTTCTTTCCCAATTAGGTTCACTCTATGTTTTATTGTATTTGCTTAAAATTTTAGAAATGCTCTATTTTGTAGGACCTGGAGAAAATTTTACAAATAAGAGCTTCAAATAGAGCATTAGATCCAACTTATTATTAATGCATTAATAGAAAAAGTGAGGCAAACAAGTGGGTAAGGAATAGTTAAATCAATGTAGATTTTCTTATAGCTGAAGTGTGGAGAATCAAGTTTGGATCAGTCAAAATAGGATTAGGTTTTAGTGTTCGGACAGATACTTTTTATGGCAAAATGAATGCACAATGTGACAATAATTACTATTTCAATCACCTTAGGAGCATCATTCAATAAGATGATTTCACTTAGAGGGCTTGTGCCCTTGCTTGTAACTATCAAATAGACGTTTCCCTTCTTTGAAAATACATTAAATCTCATACATAAAGGTGACATTCTTGATTCTTAGATTGATTTTAAGTTTTTAGATTTCATTATATTTGACAAGAACATAGTGCTAAGATCAGGGGGATTTCTATGGGTGGACAAGTTTTTGGCCCGATCTCTCAACTTACGGCTCATCTTCAATATAGGAAATATCAATAGAACTATACCTTGGATACTTCAATTTTTGCAACTTACTATTCTTTTTGTTCAAACTTGTTCCTACTAAAAAATGTTCTAGCATATCTTATCACATTTGTCGAGGTTATTATAGACAAACATGATAGTCCTATTATGTTTATAGATCCCATAGAAAATATTGAGATTCATTCAATTTTAAGTATTCAAAATCACTTAGAAAGGAACTCATCTTTTCATTCAATTTCTTTTTGTCAGCTTCAATTCAAGTTTGAGTTGCCACCTGAATCGATCAAAGCAAGTTGAGGATGGAATAGTTGAAAACTCCATCGTCTACTACATTATTAGATAATTTTGCAAGTTGCTGAAGTGATGAAGATTTGTAGAATGTACCATAAGCATATTGTCATCTTATAACTTTTATGAGATCATTAGCTCATACCTTGTGTAAACAAATTTGGTAGTTTTTGTGTTGAGATTTCTTCTGGGTGTCTACCCATTTTTTTGAAAAGGGGCATTAGAGGTTTCAGAGCCAAATGTGTGCACTTTCTATTGGAGGAAAATGAAATCAATTTTGTGTTATTTTAGGATTAAATCCTCTTGTGTTCAGAAGACACGTAGCAATAAACTCCATGAAAATGGGGTCAATCAACAAAGAACCTTCTTCTTTATCCTTAGTATTGTTTTAGTAGCAGTTTTAAATATATTTTTGCATGTGAGTGCATATTATAAGTTGATGATATAAAAAAAAAAGAAAAGAAAGAAACAAAAATTAAGAAAGTAATTTTGTAATGATTATATTTATGACAATAAAATATATTTTATTACAAACTAAGACATACTATAAACTGTTATCATTATTTCTTTGAATTGTATTTTCTAAAATATTATTTAACATATATATCTTACTATCAACATAACTATTACACATTCATTTGGTACAAATGCTAATATATCTTATTATAGATCTTGCTATTTCCCATCTCATTATCTACTTCTACAATACTATCAACCTTAAGATAAATTATACAAGTACATTGAGCTAACTATTAGCAACTTATTAACTAATTCAAAAATCGAAAGGAATTAGTCAAATCTTCTCATTTAAAAATCAATTTGGTTAATTTCTTAAAAGTCGAGAAAAGCTTTGATCTGAAATAGCGACGTGTACACAAAAATTAGGATTTTATTGTATAGTGGGTTAACCAATCGATGTGGCAAAGCTTCCTGAATGTCAGCGTCTCCCTTACGCCTAATACTTTGAATGCGCTGTATTCGCAGAAACTCTGAGAAAGTATTGCTATAAATTTACGGCTTCCTCCATAAATGGACATCACATTATATTGTATTCGATCTCTTTCTTCAGTATCCAGTTGAAAGCTAAAGATTTTCCTGTGAATTTGATTTAGCAAAAGCTCTCAGCCTTTTAGCATGGGTAGTTTGATGAGCAAGACATTATTGAATGTGCTTGTGGTGGTGTTGATAGTGTTTACGATCCATGCCTCCGCTCGATATAACCCTCCAAATCCTCCCATAAATAATAATCGGCTTACAAGTATGGAGAAGTTGGCAAATTGCGCGGGCGCATCTCCAGACCCTCACTGCCCACCACGCCCCAACAAGCTTGTCTTCTCAGGACACAACTGAGCTAAGGTCACGCCACACAAATAAAATCTCTTCATTTCTATGTTTCCTCAAACGCTTGATTGCACTCGTCTTTGTTGGAGAAATCCTCTAGCTACTGAATAAAACTGCATCCACTTGTTCGCGTTGCTTTATCACTGTAATTTCCTTTTTAAAGGAAAGTTAGTTGATCGTTTGATTCCCGGCGTGTTAAAATTGTTTTTTTTTTAAATTTGAAATATATATGGAGTACCATTTCAATTGAGAATCTTGAATAAGATAAATAGTTGTGGAGAAAAATGCTATAGTGTTGCATGAATTAACAGTTGCGATTTTATAGAATAATAGTAAAATGTGTGAAATGATATTATAAAGTTGTTTGGAGGTGAAGAATGATTCTATTGATTCCTTAATTTTTGGATGCAGAGTATGTATGACTTTTGTTTGTATCTTGTCATTGTGGTAGATTTTGCTTAGAAATCAAGGTTATCACGTGTTTTATATTGAAAAACTATTAATGATATTTAAAAATATATTGAGAGACCTACAAGTATGTTGATATAGAAAACTAGGTAGTCTATTAGATAAATTGAGACTCTATTCAAATACTTATAAATTTAATTGTAGTTGGATTCATGGGTTGTTCATTTCAAGAAAGAGGTAGAATGTAGTAGATGACAATTTGAGTTGTTTTGAAATTAAGGCAAAAACATGTTTTACAAGGATCTCAAACCCAAAAAGTTACAAAAACATAAAACCCTGAGAGTGTCAGTCTTTATCTCTATTCTTAACTCTCTCTAGAAGATTCTGATACTTAGCCTCAAGGTAAGTATTCCATGGCTTAAGGTTCTCAATCTCCTAATAGCACCACTTGTCATTTCTGAAAGAAAAGAGAGCTCCATGTTATTAGGTGTATTAGGTTATTTTTATTATGATATAGTTATTATTTTCAGTGTTTTTTTTATGCAATTAAATGGTCAACTCTAGTAAAAAGTAAAGATTGTACTTTCTTATTTCTTTGGTGATGTTTATTTTTCTAAACGTAGAAAAATGTTAATTATGTTCATTCAAAACTCATTCTAATTATTATTTTTAGACTTATTATTTGGTTCAAATTACTTAAATAGATAGACCTTTCATCAATAGAAAGAAAAACATATGAGAAAGGAAAGCATATTCTTTTACAATTTTTTAAGTTCTCATTAATTATTTATTAAATTTATAATGAGTACATATGTGTGCAATAAGAAAGTTTTTTATTTTTTTATCAAACAAAAGATAAAGTATTCTATTTATAATTTTCAAAATAAACTAAATTAACTAACATAATTTGGATTAGAATATTGGGATATTTTTGGATTAGAAGTTTCCCGTGCTGCTAGAGACTTCTTTTGAATAGGATGTTTGCTAAAGCACCATAACAAGACCTATATTGTGTTGGCCCCTAAGAATGACAACCCTACCTCTATGCTGGACTTTAGGCCTATCAGTACTCTGCTAGTATTTGGCAGGGAGTCATTGGAAAATTGGGGGTCCCCTTGGTCTTGGTAGATGATGTTCACTAGTTCACTAGTTGGAAACCCCCCTCCAATCACCCTCTAATCCAACTCCTATGGTGGCTTCTTCCCCTGCACATCTGCTGGACTATCTAGAAAGAAAGGAACAATAGGATCTTCAAGGTCTCAGATTCCCTACCTGAGGCTTCTCCCTATCTGGACACCAAGCTCCTATGTGAGAAGGCTGGCTTGGCTAACTAGAAACTCCCCTCGGCACCCCCCTCTTCCTAGGAGATCAAAACAGCTGATAATTAGAATTTTTTGACTGGCTTCACTAGGTTCGACAACTCTAGGTTGATGGCTCAGAATGCTACTTGATAGGTTGCCCCACCCATTGGCTGGACCAAATTAAAATTTGATGGGGCGGTGAATAACCTTACCCAGAGTGTGGGTGGAGTGCTAAGAGACCATAATGGTGCTTTCCTTTTGGCTTATGTTGCGCCACTCAAGAATAGTACTATCAATCAAGCTAAAGGTATAACCCTTCTATGAGGTATAAAATTTTCCATCTCGATGAATATCAGCTATTGATGATCGAGGGGGATTCCAAAGTGATTGTGGAGGCTATCAAATGAAGGTTGAATGTGTGGTGGTGGGTGAACACCATAATAATGGAAATTCAAGAGCTTCTCAACAACCTCCAAAACATGAATATTGACCATACTTACAAGGAAGGTAACGTAGTGGCAGATTCTATGGATGCTATTGGGCTTAAACAAGCCAAGCTAGTTAAATGGGAGTAGGTCAATGAGCTACGAAAGGAGACCTAGCAGCTCATTGGATGGGAAAACCACTTCACCAACAATTTTCAAAATGAGTTGACCTATCACCAATATTGCTAAGGGTCCCACTTTGAATAAGCACTCGATTAATTTGATGATTATTGTAGTTATGACTATGTATGTGTAAAATCTCATAAAGGTTCATAACTTCCTTTTGTGCTAGTATGTGTGGAAGGATAGCTATCTGCATTAGCAGGTAATCTCGATTACCAAGGACACTAATGGAAAATATGGTTTAATTTCTAACTATTGCGCTTGGAGATCTACTGGATTTTTTTGTATGGAGTGTGACTACACAAAAACCACATAGCCCCTATCTTTTATGAACAATTTTTTTTTTAAATGGTTAACCCAAAAAACCCTATGTTCTGGTTGATATGGGTGGAAAAATGTTGCGCATAGAGCCGGATAAAATTGAAGACTAATTCACCTCCGACCCCTTGGTGACCCATAATTGCAAAGACATTGGCATCTTGGGCTTCATTGAAAGATTGAAGGGATTCCATGATGAGAAAATCTCCAAGCAATCGTGTCCTCTTGGAACAACAAGAATGTTTCAGTTGGGGGCATACACTTTCAAATAAATGAGGAGGTCATTGCTAAAGCAACAGGACTCTCTACGGAGGGTAGGAAGTATAAGAAAACCAGCCGGACGCTCGACATTACTAGTCTGAACTAGGTGTTCAGGCTAAGTGAAAAGCCTATGAAAAAGTCTGAGCGATTCAACCACGAGCTTCTCCTTGAGTTTTGGCCCAAGGTGTGTAACAGTGTTATGAAATACTTCACTCTTGAGGGTAAATTTATTATTTTTTATTATTATCATCTACCATTCCTCAACCACATCAGGAATAGGGACCTCATTTCCATCCCATTCTACCTCCTCCACTCACTGGAAAGAAATATTTTAGATATTAAGGAGAACAAGAATCTTGAGAAGCTGATCCCTATCCTTCACCAGGGCCTCTTGCTCTGTCTGTAAAATTTCCATAAAGCTATTTTCCCTCCAGTCCAACCTCACCCCCCCCCCCCCCCCCCTTATTATTAAGGCTTCACCCAAGATGTTTCTCCTTTAGGAGTCAATAACCGCTCTCAATCCCCCTCCCAGTCCATCTAGGAGATTCAGGAGACTGACCTTGTCCCGCATGATGGTAAAGTCCACAAGAGATGTTTGAGGAACCTTTTTAAAAAGGTGGAGGATTTAGAGGAATCTCATGTCTTTGAGTCCATGGAAGCTAAGGATAAGATGAGGGTTGATAGCACCCCTGAAACTGAGAGGAAGCCCAAAAAATGAAGGAATTTAGGCAGCCAGGTTGAGTTGGAGGTGGATTTGGAGGGCAATATTCATTGTTCTAATAGAATTTCCAATGAGAAAAAAAAAAAGAAGACTCAAGGAAATGAATTTTGAGGACAAGTCCCTTTTAGAGAATATGGACACCTCTGCCTCCTCTGGTTCGGTTGAGGGCTCCTTAGTGGAACACTTGAGCTCAACTAGGTTTGGCAGCCCTCCCCCCTTGAATCCCCTACTGGTGATGAATAATATGCCTCATAGCAATACCCTAGCCCCACCCTCTCCCCAAACTTACTAGACCAAAATCCCTCGCATTGAGCACACTAATGTGGTGATGGATGAGAATGATAGGTTTAAAGGCTCTCTCAAACAGAATTTCAATGACTTAGATAATGAGATCCTCGACCTCAAATAGGACATGAGGAAAATCCAATCCCAGGTCACTAATTCAAACAAATTTTCCCTCAAAGTCATGCACACGTCAGTTGTGACCCTATGCATTGTCCAGGAGAAGATGGCTAGTGGTAAGATGGAAGCTGATGAGGATAACAAAGACCTCTTCCTATTTCTCGAGGAAGAGTGGGCCAGGATCCTGATGTCTAAATATCTGGGTGGGAGATCGTAGCTGCTGCTAGTGCCATGAGGTTTTTGTTATGGTTCAAGCCTATTGGCCCCAAGTTCCATAATTTGTTGTCCTATTTAATGGTTAAGTTTCGAAGACTCTAGATTATCCTTGTGTGGCAAATTACTGTTAATATGTTTTTTACTTTCTCATTAAGCTACTATGGTTGGTTATTTTTTAAAAGGACCTCTAAGGTTTTTTTTGATAGAGGCAGACTAGACACTTTTTTTTCTATTGACTTTCTATAAATTATCTACTATGTGACTAGTGCTATTAATATGTTGTTAATGTTCTTCTAGTCTATCTGTACCATAGGCCAACACCCTCTTGCGGCTTTTTCTATCAAAAACTAACACAATTTGGATAGCATTTATTATATTCGTGAGATTTTTAGATATTTAAATTGTTCATTTTTGAATCTTGAATGGAAGGAATCACAAAGAATTCCTTGTGGGTTTTCCAACTTTAATTTTGTGCCTGGTATTGTGATAATGAATTTTATAGTATGGTTGACAAAGTGAGTTTAGCCTACTCAAAAAAAAAAAGTTTCTTTCATTGTAAATAAAAGAAATATTATTATTCTAGTCAAGAAATGCTAATATACCAAATTATTGTTCTTATGAAAGCTTAAAATTTTAAAATCATAAAATAATTAAAGAAGAAATAAATTCCATGTAAGATAAGAAACTTCAAAGAAGATTACATATTTTTATGGTTGGTTGTGTCTTAGACAAGCCAATTATTTTATATACTAATATATAATAGTTATGGCATAATCTTATAGATAGGGAGGATATTTAAAAAATTGATAATTGGATATTAATTTGAAGATATGCAACAATTTGAAGTTTTAGTGCCTAAGGAAAAAGACTCAATAAGTCTTACAAGTAAATAATTAAAATATTATATGTGGAGGATGTAATTTATAAGTTCTAATTATTCTAGTTTCTCACTTAAATTGATAATAGATTAGTAAATGGGATGAACAATAGTTATAGAACTTGGTTAAAATTGTAGTTTATAGTTAAAAATAGATTATTTTCAAATAAAAATAACATTGCAAAATTATAATCCATACAAAGTTATCACAAAATCAAATACCAAGGAAACTTAACTATTAAATGTTAAATTATATATGTTGTCAAAATTTTCAGCCTTGAGAGGTGCAATGGAGATAGAGGTCTTCCAATTTGTGGCACTTTAGTTTCCTGTGATGGTCACCTCCTCCTTGGTGTCTTTGAGATGTTGAAAGACTTTGGAAGAGGTGGAAGCTTTCTTATTTAGGATAGCCCTAGTTATTTTCCTAAGACCATCTTTAGCAACCTCCATAGAATCCTTCCTTTAACTACCCAGGTCGACGTCCAACACAATTCTCTTAATGTCAATCTTCCCTATGATATTCTTGATCTTTTGAATGGAGGAGTTGATCTTTTTGTCACTGTCATGTGGAATTTTCTTTAACCCATCCTCATACAACTTTATATACTTAGGAATTTTTCCACATTTATCTTCAAGGATCTTCCTGGCTTTTATTTCCTCATCCAGTTGGGCTTCCAGACTGCCAATCTTTCTCCGCAACTCATTAACCTCATTATAAATCTATTGGTCCAGAGAAAGAGAAACATAAAATTTGTCTTTTTCCTTGTGAATGAACTCAACATTAGAAGGTAAAGTGATAGACTGCTTCAAGAAACCCTTCTCATTCATATACATGGGGTTTGCTATAGTATTATTTAGAGAAGTCTTGTCTAGGTCATAATGATCTGCAGTAGAAAAGAAGAGATTTCTCTTTTTTCCATTAGTACCATTACAAGAATTCTTTCACTTCAAGGAGATTCTATCATCCTCTTTCACTGGAGGGGAAGGTTTTCTAACACCTTTTTCATCCTTCTTCAAGGAGATGGAGACACCTTTGGCCTCAGAATCACCATCGGTCTCCATCACCTTGTCCTCATCCTACCATAAATTCACCTTCCCCTCTTCCACATTCATGTGCTTCATGCTCTTGATAGAGTCATCCCCAGTCTCTAATCCATTATTGTTGTCATCTAGAATAATCCTCCCTTTTTAACTTTAGACCCCCAAGGAGAATTTTCCTTACCCTGCTAGACGTTTTTCCTTCCCCTTTTCTTTTATTATTAATAGTAGGTTTGGAGGTGCAGAACTTGCAGCATTCAACGAATAGAAAGATAATCCCTCCATCAAGAATGGGCTTGTTGGATTTCTTGTTATTCTCAATCACACTATTATTAAAAGACTTAAATATATAGAAAGGGAAGGAAACCCTATCTATGTAACAAAAGTGGTTCAGAAGAGAAAAGATATAGTTTTGGACTCTGGAATACCTACCATCCAAAGTGAAATATGCCCTAATGCATGATACCACATTCCTTGATATAGGTTTAATATTCTCATTGGATTAGTAGTAACACACTTTGGTCAGAGCATTCATCTACTCCTCATTCTTAGGAAATTTATTAACAACCTCATATGTAGTTTTCCTTTCCTTATAAAACTCCTTGCCATCACAGGGAAGGTTAGTGATCTCTTAAATGAACACAACAGTTAAATCAAAAGTAATTCCATACATAGTTACCATTCAACCTTTCCAGCCCTTGATGAACTTGAAACATTGGCTTCCCCCTTTTAGTCATAAAGCCACTCAAGATAAACTGTGACATCACCATTTTCAAACTGCTCCTAGATAGCCTAAATTTCCTTACATTCCTTAAAGAGCTTCATTTTTTATTCTTAGGATCACCACCCATATATCTATGATAGTAGACATAAACCAAGTTTAAGTCTCCAATAATTTGATTCAAATTTCCCTTCACAATGCAATCGATGAAAATATAGCGAAAAATCACCCAGAAAGCGTGCACGCACGATGTTCTTGACTCTTCCACATTCATGTGCTTCATGCTCTTGATAGAGTCATCCCCAGTCTCTAATCCATTATTATTTTCATCTAGAATAACCCTCCCTTTTTAACTTTAGACCCCCAAGGAGATTTTTTCCTTACCTTGCTAGACATTTTTCCTTACCTTGCTAGACATTTTTCCTTCCTCTTTTCTTTTATTATTCATAGAAGGTTTGGAGGTGCAGAACTTGTAGTATTCAATGAATAGAAAGGTAATACCCTCTATAAAGAAATTATTTATCATTTAAATTAATGGAGTTATAATTTCCATGATACTATATGTCAAATCACCCTTAATAGTTTTCATAAGCTCCTTATTGAACTTAATTTCCTCATGCTAGAACATTATATATTTAGTATACACAACCAAGTTGGGAATATCCAGTCTACCACCTAATTAGTTTGTGGTAAGCATGCATAATAATGACATTTTCTTTTTTTTTAATTAATTCTTTGGCTTCATTTATAATATTCTCAACCATCCATGTAGGTCAGGAATCACCATGAAGACAACTAACAATATTGTTAAAGTTGCATTCTATCCAAATTTTTCTACATTGAAGGTCTTTATAAATTTGTATGATTTGTAAGGCCCCATTTTCTTCTATAACATAATTGGATTGGATTCCCAAATGGGTAGCCATGACCCCAATACATTTCCAATTAATATCTCTTATGATTCACCTACAAGTAGACTGACCTGGGTTGCCTTTGGCAGTCTAGTAAAAATTCACCTTCAACCATCCCTTCGAAGGAGAAGACCAGACCACGTTCTCCCTATTGCTAAGGCTTTTCCTTTTGATATCAAGATTTCAAAGAAATAAAGAATTAGGATCATACCCCTCATCTCCCAAATTACATTCATTCATGATATAAATAAAATTCTCCTTAACTACCCTTATAGTCTTCTTTGCAACCACCCATGTAGAAGCTTCTCTGTCCCAGAAAACTTTGTGGTCGCATTCCTTTCAGATGCTCCAACATTAATGTAGATTAATTAGCATCCAAAATTCTTTAGTATTATTATTATAATCTAGGAAAGACCACTATTAGATGAATTGTTTAATACTTCATGGGAAGACCCTGATAAGTTCCAAATAGAAAAACTGGCTTCCCAAACCTCACAAGCAAAGGGACATTGAAAGAACATATGGAGGGAAGACTCAAAATTATTATTGTAGAGAGAAAATCTATTGACAAGGTGAAATCCCCTCTTGAAAAAATTATCAATAGTGATAATTTTGTTTTGAGTCATAATATAGAAGAAAAATTCTATCTTTGGAATTATTCCTTTAAACAAGAAAGATGCCTCAAAAGGAATGGGGTCTTCAAGGGGCTAGAGCTTCAATAATATAGAGGACACTAAGTAGCATCTATTAGGAATATGAGCCCAAATGTTGGAATCAGGTTGACCCAATCAAATAACCTAAGCATTTAGCCAAATGTTCATATCCACCAAATTGAGATGAAAGGAGATGAGGTCAACCCAATAACCATTAATCTAGTAACAAAAATCTATTTTTCAAGAATGAATGAGGTCTTGAACATCAAAAAAATCCATGAGAGGATAATCTCTAATCCAACAATCTTCCCAAAATGTGATGCTCTTACCATCACCCAACTTCCCTCTTGAACCAATACCCGCTAAATGTTTAGACTCCTACACCGAACTCCAGATATAAAGGACCTATTTTAAACATTAGGAGACAAAAGGGAAGTATCCACTAAGGGGGAACTAAAGAGATATTTCCTTTTCCAAATTAGGTTCCATTTCTTATCCCTCCATACATTCTCCAAATTTTTTTGGCCAGAAGAGCTTTATTAAAAAATTTGATTGCCTAATTCCAAGACCACCTCTGGATTTAGGCTTACAAAGTTGGTCTCAAGAAATCAATGAAATCATCTTCATTTCCTCTGTACTAGACCAGATCAAATTATTTTATATTATTTCCATGATATCCACATACTTGTATAGGATTTTGAAAAGGCTTGAAGCATACATAGGAAGATTCTAAAGGAAGCTTTTAAGGAGAGTAACTTTACCAAATTGGATAAGAAAATTACCCTTCCAGCCTACCATTTTACTATTAAATGTATATCCGACAGTCTATTCCAGACTGAGTCTTAGGTCTTGAGACATAGGGGTAGACCTAGATAGGAACAAGGAAGAATAGGAAAATAAAACTCCAAAATTCTAGATATATTATGCTACCTCCCCTCTAGAGTGATAATGAAAAAGATAGAACTTTTTTTTCAATTAATATGCTTGCCAGCTACACTAGTATAAGTGTTCAGAGAAGAATTGATGCTTCTAGCCTCTCTAACAATGGCTTACTCTATAAGAATAGTGTCATCAAAAAAATATTCATGCATGGAAGACTGAGGGTATGAAGAGGGTCTTATCCCATGAATGTCTCCTTCAAAACCAAGATAGTCTTGATATCTTCCAATACATTCAACCATGATAGAAAAATGAATATGTACATAAATTGTCTTCTATTCTTTAAATTTTAACAATTTTAGAGTTTCACTCCTAGTTCAACATTCATTAGGTTCTTGGATGTAATTTTATATATGGTGAATATTTAACAATAAATATTTTTTAGATTTGAAATTCGTTTGGTAGTATGTGATAGCTTCTATTTGGACTTTTAGTGAATTGATTACTTTTCTATAACTAGGGTTAATTCATATTTCTATATTTTTTATATAACTAGTATTATTGCTTTGCAAATAATATATTTTCCCTTAACTAGTATTACATGTAATTTCTTATATCAATTATCACTTTTTATTATCATATATTTTTTGCAAATTTCAATTTGGCTATTTGTAGAGGTTGGAAGACCAAAATAGATATTTGACTGTAGAAATCCCCTAAATATCCACTCAATTTTTTCCTTCTTTCTTATTTTTTATTCATTAAATAGAAAAATAATAATTTATTTTGAGATCTATTTGGTGGAAATTACTTCATAAGGATAAACCTCTAGCATTATTACAAGGCGTTCTATCAAAACTTTCAATCAAAAGAGGCATTAATGAATTTGAAAAAAATTATTTGGAGTGGTCCTTTGAGATCTTGATCTTCTCTAAGTTAGAGTTTGAACTCCCTTGTAACCATTAGATAATTTTCTATATACTTAAATACATGCTTATCAAATTTTGCACTTTCGTATTTAGGGTGAAGTTGATTTAATCATAATTAGTAATTCTAAATATTGCAATGGTGCCATGATGCTTAGAGTGAATACAAAAGCATTTTATAATACTCTTTCTAACTCCTTGGAAGTAATAAATTATGCCAATGTTGATGGAACTTAAAATAATAATAATAATAATAATATTTTTCATATTTATAGGATGCTTGATGGATTTAAACATATTTTTATAATTAATTTCCATTATTTTTGTTAAATAAATCTAGTTTTCTTTTCTGTTTGGGTTTGGAAATCAATGGTAATCTATTCGATCTTAATTTTTTGTGGTTTTGTTTATGGTTTCAAAAAATATTGTAATCTATTTTGAAGTTTTTTTGTTTTTTTTTAATGTATTTGAATGCTTTTGTGAGCATTATTTTTTATATTAAGGAAAACAAGTTTTGAAGGGACCTAAAACCCTTTACTAGAAGGTCACAAAAGATAGACAAATATAGCCCGGTTAGAAAATATGAATCAAGACCTAAACAATGGTTTTACCAATAGGCTCCCACAACCTAGAACATACAACTTGAGTGAAGCCAAAAGAAAATACCAAGATTTTAGGATTTTCCTTTAGCCCTCTTGGAATGTTTTCCTTTAACCTTGATATATCCTTCTTCAACCTTAGCAACAACATTCTCCTAATCCAACGAGTCCAAACTAGAAGAAATAAAACCCCAAGAGGGGGAAATGTCCTACCTAATGGTAGCATGCTGAGACCTAGGGCTAGGGAGAGGGGAAAATCCAGTAGAAGCCCCAGCAGGGGCAAACCCAGAGGCTAACTCTGCAGTAGAACTAGAAGGAACATTTTGAGACCCAAAAGAAGGGGAGGGCACCACAGATGCAGGGGGATCCTACACACTTTATAAAGAAGGAGGAACAAGAGCACCCACAACAACTACAGAAACAAAAGTGGGGGAAAGGGGAGAAGACACAGGGCTAGCTTGCCTAACCACTTGCTAAAAACTCCAATGAGAAGACACCTTCTCCACCATATAGTGCTAAGAAGAGACACCCTGCCACCACAAGGAAGTCTTTTTAAATTTATGAAGCTCACATTGGTCCAAATCATGACCTGTCTTGAAGCACATTATGTATCTGAAGGAGAGGCCTTCATAATCCAAGTGTTGAATCCAAATTCTACTATCAGTAGTAATGAGTTTGATCTCATCAGAAAGACCTTTAGAGACCTATCCAAATCCACTAGAATGCAGACATAAGTAGTGTGAAGAAAATCAGATGATTGCTCATTTACTAAAATAAAATCACCAATAGCATCCACCACAATTTCAAGAAGAGAATCAACCAAAAGATGGAGGGGAATATTAGCCAATCTTACCCAGATGGGAATCTTATTAAATGGTTCAAAAGACGGGGAGAAGTCAAGATGCCTAGGTTTTAGCATCAGCATGAAGTGAGGATCCCAACTAAAGAAATTTTTACAAAGGATTGAATTTCTATCCATTGTATTTTGAAGTTTAGCAACAAAAAAACCCTTAGCCATAGGAAAAATGTAAATTTTATGAGAGATAAGGGGCTCCCAGTCCTTGGAAATCCAAGAATGGAGACCACGAAAGCTAGGCAAGTGACCCTTTAATCTACAAATTAGGGCATTAGAAGAGAAATTAGAGGTGGTTGCATCAATCTCAGAACTAGTCTCCTCCTCAAAATCAACATCAATATTTCTACAATCCGAGAAGGAACAACAAACACACTTCCCCGTAACAGACCTAGGAGCAGGCATGGGAGGGCACCAAGCCAAACCAGTAGAGGTGAGGGCTGCGAGACCCTACAAGAGAGCCTCCATAGAAGGCCCAGCAAGAGTGATCTCCACAGACACATCCATTGCAGGAGCCTTAGGGGCAGTAGAGGTGCCAAGGGCATCACTCGTGACATCAGTAGTAGTGGTACTAGAAGCAGCCATGTGCATAGTAGAAGCCAAAGAATGGGACCCAGTCATAGAAAGACTCAGGCCAGTAGGGGCTAATGAATGAGATCCTTCATCCATAGTAGGATGAGTGGGAATGGTAACAATAGAACGACCAAGACTCATTTTTTCTTTTGTGGGCATTACTTTCATGGTAAGAAACAATTTATTATTCAATACCTATAACTCAAACAAAAATAGCTTGATCATGATGATCATGTTGTAATAGAATTCATAAGGTTTAATGAAGTTGTTTTACAGATATATCCTCTTGTTGGATGTAATAACCTTGATATTTATAGTCAATTTTTTTCACAATAACTTTCTGGATTCGATTGTGTGAGTTTTTTTAGCATCAACATTTCAGATCACACTCCATGATCCATCATCAAGAATAGAGAGTGTAGGAATGAAATGTAAAATGTGTAGACAAAGCCTCTAACAAGAGATATAGGAGGAGTTGGGGAATGAGCAACACGTCAACCAAGGAAGAGAAAAAAAGAAAAAAAGAAAGAACTTATTAAAAATGACGAGAAACACAAAAAAGAGGAAACAAAGCGATGAGAAAATAAGCGACAAGCGAGCAAGAAACTAAGTGCGACTGATAAAGCAAATCAATAAGTTAAAAAATGAAAGACTAATAAAAGAATGCAATAAAAAGAAAGATCAAAGCAAAATAAAATGAATAAAAAGAAAACAATAAATTAAGAACGGAACAAGAGCATGACAAACCATATAAAGGTGTGTGTGTGTATATATATATATATATATGTATGTATACATATATATATATATATATATACATACATATATATATATATATATATAGATATATATATATATATACATATATATATATATATATATATATATATATATATATATATATATATATATGTATGTATATATATATGTATATATATATACATACATATATATATATATATATATATATATATATATATATATATATATA
>BSBK01010029.1:767500-774810 GCA_027943335.1 Chamaecyparis obtusa | reverse complement strand
TCTGCTACATGAACAGCATCATTAGTCTTCTTGCAGGGAATGAAATGTGCCATCTTTGAAAATCTGTCAACTACTACAAAAATTGAATCATGTCCCCGCTGTGTCCTCGGTAAACCAAGAACAAAGTCCATGCTGATATCCTCCCAAGGCTTCTCTGGTACAGGTAATGGCTGATACAACCCTGTATTCTGCTTCACTCCCTTCACCATCTGACATACTCTGCAACTATGTACAAACTTCTTCACATCTTGCTGCAACTGTGGCTAATAATAATTCTCACTAACCAAACCAAGGGTTTTATCACGACCAAAATGTCCAGCCAATCCTCCACTATTGCTTCTCCTTGATGAGATTCTCCCTCATAGAACTTCGTGGAATGCACAACTGACTCCCTCTGAATAGCATATCATCCTGGATGATGAAATCCAAACCATTTCGTCATGTCTAGGGTAACAGGTTCTGTACAAGCTTTCCAAGCTTCACCAAAATCAGGATCCTCTGGATTATAAATTATTGAGTTCCTTGAACCCAACCACTTCAATCTGCATTTCTGTCAGCAATAGTTGCCCTTCTGCTAAGAGCATCTGCAACCCTATTAGACTTTCCACTCCTGTGTTTCAAAATAAATGTATAACTCTGCAAAAAACTCAACCCATTTCAAATGCCTTTGATTCAACTTTCCTTGACTATTCAAATATTGCAAAGCTTGATGATCAGTATACAAAACAAACTCCTTAGGAAGCAGATAATGTCTCCACTTCTTTAATGCCTGAACTATAGCATAAAATTCCTGATCATAAATAGAATATTTTCTCTTGGCATCATTTAATTTCTCACTGAAATAAGCAACAGGTTTACCTTCTTGGCTCATAACAGCTCCTATTGCAGTACCACTAGCATCACAATCTACTTGAAACACCTTATTAAAATCTGGAAGTGCTAAAACAGGTTGTTCTGTAACTTTTTGTTTCAATAATTGAAAACTCTTTTCTGCCCCATTAGTCCACTTAAACTCTTTTCTATCCCCTCTCATTGTTTCAGTCAAGGGTCCACAAATACTGCTAAAATTTCGGATAAACTTTCTGTAAAAGCTAGCCAAACCATGAAAAGATCTTACCTCAGTAGCACTCCTTGGAGTAGGCCATTCAAGGATAGCTTGTACCTTCTCTAGGTCTATTTTTAGACCTTCTGCTGAAATTACAAATCCCAAATACACTAACTCTTTCTTCACAAAACTGCACTTCTTCAAATTAATCAACAATTTCTCTTTTCTCAGCTTCTCAAATACCATAACGAATATGCATCATATGCTCCTCCAATGTCTTACTAAAGATCAAAATATCATCTAGATAAACAATGACAAACTTACCTAGAAATTCTTTCAGAACCTCGTTCATGAGTCGCATGAAAGTGCTCGGTGCATTGGTTAGCCCAAAAGGCATGACTAACCACTCATACAGTCCTTCCTTTGTCTTGAAGGCAGTCTTCCATTCATCTCCTTCTCTGATCCGAATCTGATGATATCCACTTTTTAGATCTATCTTTGAAAAATACACAGCTTCACTCAAACAGTCCATAATATCATCCATTCGTGGCAATGGAAACCTGTACTTGATTGTGATCTTGTTTATTGCCCTAGAATCTGTACACATCCTCCATTCTTCATTCTTCTTTGGTGCTAATACTGCTGGTACAGCACAGGACTCAGACTCTCACGGATCAATCCTTTCTGTAACAACTCATGTACTTGTCTGTTCAACTCCTCACTTTCTGCAGGTGTCATTCTGTGTGCTGCCTTGTTCGGCAAACTCGCTCCTGGGATCAAGTCCATCTGATGAATGATCTTCCTGACTGGTGTAATCTATCAGGCACGTTATCGGATACAATATCCTGAAACTCATTCAACAAATCTGCAACTTCTACAAGAACATCTTCTACTTCCTCTTTACCATCTTTTGGAATTAAAGCAAAACATACATGCTCATGCCTCATACCATCTAGAAAATTTCTTCCATCAACAAAAGTTATCCTTGCATTACCACATACCTTTTCTTCAATCTCCTTCAATGGTTTTAGTTTATGTCGCACTCCATCCTTTGTCAGGGAACAGGTATTCGCACGACCATCATGTACAGCACATCGTCAAACTGCCATGGTCTACCCAACAACATATGACATGCATCCATAGATATGATATCACACAATACCTCATCTTGGTATCCGCCAATCTTGAACTTCACCAGGCATTGTTCATTAACCATGACCTTGTGGTCATCCTATACCCAGGCAATCCGATATGGATGTGGGTGTTTCTATCTCTTGAGCTTCAACTTTGTCACCATCTCTTCTGACACCAAATTGTCAGTGCTTCCACTATCAATGATCACATCACAACATTTACCTTCACAACTTGCACCTGGTGCGAAACAGGCTCCTCCTTTGCTCAGGTTCATTCTCACCACTTAACAGGACTCTTCTGTTAATCAACGTTTCTCCTCTTTCAGCATCTTCAGAATTTGATGATCTGGTATCTTCATCTACATGTGCAACTCTGGCCTGGCCTTCATTTCTCCTGTCTGTTCTGCCTTGGCGCTGAGGACATTCAAATGCCCTATGACCTTTTTCTCCACAGTGAAAACATGTTCCACGGAAAGCCACCTCTTCCAGATCCTTGTCCTCTTCCTCTTCCTCTCTGATCTCTATTATTCTGATCTTGGAAGCGATTGGAATTATTTCCTTGCTGATTCTGACTGCTACTGGCCTTATCCTTCTTTTTTCGGATCTTCATTTCGGCCACCATATGACCGTCCCACCAGATCGTCCACCGCGACCTCTTCCGTTTTGTCTGCTCTCAAACTTCTTGTTCAGCTTTTCCTCTACTTTTAGGGCAAACTGGTATGCCTCTTCAATACTGTTCATTCGAACCAGATTCAGCTCCTCCTGAATGCTTGGCCTTAACCCATTAAGGTATCGGGCAACTTTCTCCTTATCAGCTTCTGCATGGCCTGTTCTGATGAGAAGTCGATAGAACTCCTCTGTATACTCCTGAACAGATCTTCCTGCTTGCTTCAAACTCTGCATTTTCTTCAGTAGGTCAAGCTCATAATCAACAGGAATGAACTGTCGCTTCAATTTATCCACCATCCGATCCCATCTCGTGATTTTCTCCTTTCCCCTTCTATTTCGCTCTAACTGAATCTCTTGCCACCATATCTTCGCATGACCTTTCAGTCTGGCCTTCGCAAATTTGACCCTATCAGGATCCTCAACATCTTCATACTCAAAATATTCTTCACATTCATTGATCCAGTCGATCAATTCCTCTAGGTTAAGATTTCCAGAAAATGTAGGAACCTCAATCTTAGGTCTTTTTCCAATCTTGGAAATCACCCAAAAAATTCTTTCTTCCTCCTGGTTCACAATTTCAGTTTCTCCTTCTTGATATTCTTCTTCGGCTTCATCCTCGCTTTCGTCTCTGACATTAAGATTCATTCTCTGCGAATCTCTTCTTGCAATGCTCGCACTTGTCTCTGCAGCTCTCTAACCTCAGGTGTCAACAGCACCAGGTCTTCCGCCACGTTCTTTTCGTGGAGGCATTTTCGTGATGCGCGCTGAAACCCTAACCACGGTCCTGGTGCAAACTACCTCACAGTCCGGCGATCTGTTTACACACTCAAAAAAACCTGCTCTGATACCACTTGATGAAGGGTGCTCCCCTTAATACCACAAACACATAACAGAAATAGAGAAACAACAACAATATGCAAGAACATAAAATTGGCTTCTTATTATCTCCACAAATGTGGAATTACAAACTTTCAGAATTACAATATGCAAAGCCACATGGGCATTCCCTTACAATATTCTTTAGGACAAAGCCTCGAATCAATACCCAGATCTACTACCCAGAACTATTCTGAACTGCCTAAGACAATAATACAGCCTTCCTTATATAGGCAATTTTTCACCGCCTGGGAAGGTTCCAGAATTTTAGCCAATAAGGCCGACCAAACTTAGAATTAATTTATTTTACATTTCATTACATCATAGTCGGCTCAAGATAACCTTTGAAACCCGAACAGAAATATTTGAAGAAAATTATTTTTCGCCATTTCAGGTGGCCCAACTTCCGAAGACCATAAGTCATCACCAGTTGACCCGATCGGCTATTATAACCCCATTTCGGAAACGCCACGAAGCGCTCTACAGGCTTGACTTGCGCAAGCGCCTGTCACCCAAAATTTTTGACCTCATCCGAGGCCTCTAAAGCCTTCAAAACTGAGTTCAAAGTTTCTGTACCCTGCTGCCAATACCAAAAATCTTCAATATCTTCCAATATACACTTGATCTGGCAATGAAACTTTACTGGCAGACTTATATGACCAAATGAACCTCCAAGAAAGAAATCAGATCATTCTGAGCACATACGAAAATTACCAAAAATAGTAACTTTCCATAAATAGCAGCTCTGCACAAAATAACCCTTATTGAAAACAAAAATATTTTTGGGTGATGCAAGATTGCTCTTACACCCAGGATGCTCCTGCATCAGGTTCATTTGAGTGTGTTCAAGTAGAGGGATATCCACATCTTCAAGTAGTCATCTTGAGTTATAGGATAGGTGTAGATGAATTGATTCATTAATTGGGCCTTAATGATTCACCTGAATCAAAGAAACATTGAAACAAGAAACAAAGAAACTGTCCACAAGAAGAATGTCATCTATTATTCAAGTTAGTATATATTTTGAAACTTTTACATCACAAAATATTTTTAAATAAATGCTTATAGTTAAAAACAAGGTAGGGGGATAGGATAAATGCATGAGATTACATCAAGAGTGCAATGGAGCTAACATTATATCAAGATAAACCAAATGCTCAAAGTCCTAAAAATGAACAAGCGAGGAATAATAAACATTATCAAATGGTCTTATAAAAGAACATACTAATGCACAAATGACCATAGACAAGGCCAACTAATGAGACCTATATCATGTCACATCTCGATTTTTTTTTTTTGTGGTCTAGTTTTCAGAGATGTTTAAAACTCTATTAACTTTTAGTAACCATGTTTGACTAGTCAGAGACTTTGACTGATGATAAACATTTTATTATTGTGTTTATGGATGGTTAAAATGTTTGAATATTATATTTTAAGAATATTATGTTATGTTATTAAGAATCATGATTATATATATTATGAATGGTTGATCAAAGAATGAAATGAACTAATGATCTTGTTTAATTATTGATTATGGATTATGGATTTATAGTACTAACCCGTACTGATGAAAAATTGAGTGATTGTAAGTTTTGGATAGGTTTTGAAGGCGAGAATGAGGCCCAAGTAGAAGAAGTCAGCATTCTGGTAGTGGTAGGAATGATAGAATCTGGCACTCACACACACACATAAATAAATGATTATGTTGTTTCTAAATCTTTAGTCTTATCTTAAATTTTCATTATGAAATAGGGATGTGCATGTGTGTGTGTGTGTGTGTGTGTGTGTGTGTGTGTGTGTGTGTGTGTGTGTGTGTGTATATATATATATATATATATATATATATATATATATATATATATATATTTACATGTGAGGTTGTTATAGATAGAGGTAATCATATAATTTATTTGAATAATTGCACTTCTATCTTTATTTGAAATAAAGTTGTGAGTGTTTTGATAGTCTAAAATTTATTTCTTCTAAAATGATATAGTTATTAACAATTCATTTAAAATTGATATAAAAACAAAACAAATTTCTATATATATATGTATATATAATGTAAATAAAATAAGGAATAATTTATTCTTAGTGTGAAGATATTTTCAAGCTAAGGTAGACCACATTTATTAATAGTACTCTTTGTGAAATCAAAATTTATTGTGCCTTATCAAAAACTTTATTAAAAAACTACGATGGGCATGGGAAGTGATGTTGCCCATACTCATTAAAAGATACTCACCATACGCATTTACTAAGGAAGGTGAAAATAAAATAATTTGGGTGGTTGGGAAAGGAGGTTAAAAAGGAGATAGGAGAGCCAAGATGAGGGGGAAAAATACAATAAAAAGAGAGCAGAGATCAAGGGAGGACTTTGTAAAGGAACAACAGGAAAAAAAAACATAACACAGAGTATCAAGTAAGTTTTTCTGAATACTATCAAACATTTCTATGTTCGAGCATGCTTGGGCTGTATTTGTTTATCTGAGCACCATAAAAGCATAGAATATAGCATAGATCTATAGATCCATTATAATTACTTAGTTGTATTAAGTTTGTATATGCGAATCAAAAATAAGAGGCTTCTCTTCTTGAATTAGTTGATTTGTTCCATTACTTTTATTTTAACTTCTATTTTTCTTCTCCTTTGTATGGCATCCTTGTGACTCCACTTGGAAGGGGACCCTTATATCTTTGCTATTTTGACACACATGGTTGCATATTTATTGCTCCCTTATGTCTTTATAGGTTCCTATATACTTTGTTTAATCTGTGACTTTGCTGCTAGCGAGTAGTGGCTAAAAAAACAAAAAAAAAACAAATTGTGTAAAATTTATATTCATAATTACCAAATGCATGAATAGGAGTTTTCTTTGTGCCTGTTGAAATCCATAAGAGAACCCAGAACTATGACATGTTATATAATTTTCTTCCTTTCTGTCCAACCTGCTCAATATATATATATATATATATATATATATATATATATATATATTTAAAAATAATAATAATAAAAATAAAACCAAGGCTTCCTTAGAAAAATCAATCAGTAAAGCCTCTATTCATTGCCATAATCTTTCTTTACAGAACTGCTCTTTATTTTTTTAACACTGCCATATTTTTGCAACCTTGATTGCCAATACTCCACATGGTAGCGAAAAAGTAATTTTCCTCTTTGTTTGTTGTTCCACACACACATACTCTATTTGTTTGTTTTACTTTATTTTGGTCTCGGGATCCTTTTGGAATGGGTAAAAAAAAAGCCTATGGTCTCTATTTAACTGAAATCCTTTTCGAATTGTACCCTTATATACACTGTTGGTTGTCCATATTCACACGCACTGATTTTTCTCTTCTAATCTTAACATTCTTCCAAACACGTTTATAAGTGCTGTGGTAAAAATTTCCAGATTTGATATTTAATTACTTTACTCTTTTATGCTATTTCACCTATAGAATACTTGATGTCTTAAAATTTAAATAGAGTAATTAGCATCTATCATTGGTATGCCGTGATTTTCCACGTCTTCTATCATATTTATTCTTCCCCACCATTCGATGGGAATTAGAAGACCTTGCATATA
>BSBK01010029.1:707500-762500 GCA_027943335.1 Chamaecyparis obtusa | reverse complement strand
TGGTAAAAGGAACTAAAGTCTAGACTTTGAGAATACAAAATACCAAAAGTAACTAGATAATCATTGCTTTGTTTCATAGGCTCTTCACTGTAATCATTACAGTGCTGGGTTTAATGACCATAAAGGTGTCATGAATTGCACTCATTACAATGATATCTGTTAAGTCCTAGATAATCATTGCAATTGATCCTAAACTCAATAATGTAATCATTGCAGATTACTGGGAGCTTTAAGAATTAAAGTTCTACTTGTTGTAAATGCATGATTTTAGCCATATTTGGTGGATTATAACTAGATTTAACTTTATGTTATTATTCTTTAATCCATTTAGTGGGTGTTCTGGGTATAAGATGATTGCTTATACCAACATTATTCACCGAAGAGTTGCTAGATCTATATTGCTAGGGGAATCAAATATCATAATATCCTAGCTAAAGGCAGTATCAGTTAGGGGCTAATCTTAAAGACCAACGCACATTAATATTCATAAACTTCAGGGTTAAACTTAGACATACTGATCCATTATTAAAACTCCATTTGCACCTTGATTTACTAACATATCTGCCTCTGTTTTGCCTTCCCTGTATGTATGTCTGATTTCATATTTGGGTATATTCTCCGGTATTTGATTAATTTCTTCTATTTTCGAGTTTAGGGTCCAGTTAAGCATTTTTTTAGTTCAAATGGCGTTGACAACAATTTGTGAATCTCCTTCTATTATTACTTTTGAAATGTTAAGGTTCTTACATATTTTTAGACCCTCTAATGCAGCTTTACATTTAGCCATATTGTTCGTGGTTGGGTTTATGGGCCTAGAGAATTTGGCGACAACCTCTACCTTCTAGTTTCGAATTAACCCCCCAATACTTGCTACCCCTTGGTTTCCTCTAGATGCTCCATCGAAGTTAAGTTTGTAGCATCCCTCCTTTGGAGGAATCCATTTACATGAGGCTCTGTCTGCCTTCATTTTGGTTCCCCCTTTGCCATATAAGGGTGGAATGTCTAGTTTTGGCCATTTGATTCTGATTTTGTTATCCCAACTCTTAAAGGACTCTTCATAGCTTAAATGGTCTCTGAGTTTGTTGTTGATAATTTTCACTATTGACGATTCTATTTTATTGGTAACTGATTTCCATGGTAGTTTTTGACCGGTGAAGATCCTTCTATTTCTTTCTTTCCAGATTTCCCAAACTACTATTGATGGAGAGATAGTCCATATATCCTTATATAAGTTATCTTTGTACAGAGATGGCCATGCTTTGAGGGTACTTAATATATCTGATTAGAGAGCAAATTTCCACCCTAGACATTGGTGTAGCCAATTCCAACAATTTTGAGTATATGTGCAATTAAGGAGGATGTGATTAACATCCTTGGATTGATTCTCACACAAGGGACACCTAGATGGCCCTTCAAAACCCAACTTATTGAGTGTATCTGCTATTAGAATTTTATTCTGCATAGCAGCCCATAAAAACATGTCGGCTTTAGGAAGACATGATTTATTCCAGCAGAGGTTCAGAGGTATATCTATATTGTCCATGTTCTGGTCCAAAATAATAGAATTATAGCCTTCCTTAACAGAGTAATTACCATTGTTTGATCCAGCCCAGATTAATATGTCTGATCTAGTTTTGTGTGATATCTCTCTATCCTTCAGAATGTTCAAAAGTTTCTGCTTCTCATGACATACAGAATCTATGTCCTCTAGATCACTCCATTTAGTTTATGCTTTCTTACATAAGTAGTCCTTAAGATAAATGCCTTTAGCTTTTTTACAATCTTCCATAAATTCCTGGGAGAAGCCCAATTTACTTAGGGGGGGAGGCCTGCCCAAGAATCATCCCAGAAGAGAGCCTGGTCACCTATACCTACATCCCACAATAGATATTTGCTAATAATCCCTCTGCATTCCTTAATAAAGTTCCATATCCGAGAACCTTTTACATGTGAGTGGGTCCTAAATAAATTAATGGGGTCCACATCAGGGATATATTTATGTAATAATATTGATGCCCATTTACTACTAGATTCCTTGTAAAGTCTCCAAATAAGTTTAGCTCCAAGAGCTTGGTTTTGCCATAATAGATTTTTGATACCAAGGCCCCCCTTATTAATTGGTTTACATAAGGTTTCACATTTAATAAGGGTAAGTTTTTTATCTTCTATTGGGCCTTGCCAGTAAAAATCTCTAAACATTTTATCTAAGCTCTTTTTAATATTAGTTGGGAGGGGGAGAACTGACATATGATACATGGGAATGGCTGAAAGAACTGATTTGATCATAGTCGACCTACCTGCTTTCGTGAGCCATCTTCCTTTCCATGAACTCTTTTTGTTTTGTACTTTAGTAAGTACTTGTTGCCAGAGTTTGGAGGATAAAAGACCTTTATCCAAGTCGATGCCCAGATATTTGCAAGGGAATTTGCCAACTTTGTACCCCATCATGTTACAAATCTCCATTTCTACTTTCAGAGAGGTGTTAATAAAGAAAATTTTTGATTTTATGGGATTGACTTGTTGGCCTAAGGCTTGCATGTAAAGATTTAGAATTTCTTTAAAGGCTTTAGCTTCTTGACAGTTAGCGGAGCCTGGTAAAATTGTATCATCCGCAAACTGTTGGTGGGTAATATTTGGTACATTTTTCGATGCCTTTAAACCTACAATTTTACCTTCCATTTGTTTCCTTGTTATCGATCTACCTAGTGCTTCTGCCATAATGACATAGAGGAAAGGGGATAGCGGGTCTCCTTGCCTAATGCCTCTGGAAATACTAAAAAAACCTTCCGAGGTACCATTGATAAGAATCAAGATTTTAGGGGTAGAAATATAGTTGAAAATAAGATTAATCCACTGTTTAGAGAAGCCTAAGGCTTCCATACATTTACAAAGGAATCTCCAATCTACTTTGTCGTATGCTTTTTGGATGTCTATTTTAATAAGCATACTTGGTTCCTTCATTAATTGAGCAGTATGAACTACTTCTTGGGCTATAATTATCCCATCCAGGATTGATCTATTTGCAACAAACCCCATTTGTTCTTCCGAGATAATATTGGGAAGAAGTGTTTTAAGTCTATTCGCTAAACATTTTGAAAGAATCTTGTAAATAGTATTGCATAAAGATATAGGTTTGAAATCCCTTGGATCCGTACTCTCATTTTTCTTTGGGATTAATGTAAAAAAGGTATTATTTATTTCATTTAACAAAGAGCCCAAATTTTTAGTAGCTTCTACTGCTTGCCACACCTCCTTCCCAACAAAATGCCAACATTTTTGAAAAAAGCCTGCTTGAAACCCATCTGGGCCTGGGGCTTTATCTGGATGAAGTTGGAAAACCGTTGATTTGATTTCCTCAATGGATAATTTATTATTAATCATCTTATTGTCAGCATTCGAGATCAACTTAGGAATAGCTTTTAGCATTTCATTTTGCACTTTAAGGTCGATAGCTTCTGTTTTATTGAGAAGGGATTGATAGAATTGCGTAAGAATAGTTGATATCTGGTTAGGGTCTTCAGTGATATGACCCTCATTAGTCTTAACTTTAGAGATTCTATTGATGCTTCTTTTAAAATTAGTGGTGTTATGGAAGAATTTGGTGTTGCTGTCTCCTTCCTTAAGCCAAGATTCCCTCGATTTCTGTTTCCAGAAAATCTCTTCTTTAAGGAGGATTGCATTGTATTTAGCTATTAACTCTTTTTCTTTGTGATAACTATGTTTTTTCATACCTTGTTCTATTACTATATTATTAAGGTCAGCTAGATCTTGTTCTATCTGAACTTTTTCTTCAAAGATGTTATTAAAATTATTCTTATTCCATTCTATTGCTTTATTTTTAATAATTTTTAATTTTGTTGTTAAACAGTACATTTTGGAGCCTTTTATCAAAATTTGTTTCCACCATTCCTCTAAGAGGTTAATGAATTCTGGATTTTGGAACCACATAAACTCGAATTTGAATGGGTTTCTAGATGGTTTGGAATCTTCTGTAATAGAAAGCCTAATAGGGAAATGGTCAGATCCTGCCTCTAGGAGGATTTCCGCAATATATAACTGATTAAAGTTGTCATCATTTGTCCTAATAAAAAATCTATCCAATTTTTCAGCAATATGGCTGAAGCCAGCTCTTCTGTTATTCCATGTATATATGCCATTGTTTGTGTTGATACTGATTAGATGGTTGTCCGTAGCCCATTTGCTAAAATCTTTTTGTGCTTGCGATATATGTTGTGATCCTCCAAATTTTTCTTCTGGGTCTAGGATGGCATTAAAGTCTCCTCCAATAAAGAAAGGATATCCTGATCTATCAGTTAAAAAGAAGTGGATCTCTTGCCATACTCTCCTTTTTTCTTCGTTAGGGATAGGCCCATATACGTTAATTAAATTAAATTTCAAATTAGATTTTAGACTTTTAATTTCTAGGGCCATCCAATTATTATTTTTAGATGTAAGTTGGGCTGAAACTTTTCGAGGGTCCCACAATATTGCTAACCCACTGGAATGACCTAGTGATGTTACAAACTCTGATTTCCATATACCTAATTTTTTACTAAACTTAGTGTTTTCCTCTTTGTTAAGTTTAGTTTCCTGTAATAAAATGATTTCAGATTCAAAGTTTTTTAAATATCTTTTAATTAATCTCTGTTTGTTAGGGGCATTTAATCCCCTAATGTTCCAAGTAGTAACTTTTATTGCTCCTAGGGAAGGCACTTCCCCTTCCCTGTATACATAATATCAGTGATCTTCTTTTGGTTGTTTGCATTTCCATCTATAGATCTTAGTTCTACAGCTGATTTCCTACCTCTCTTTTTTTTTAATTCTGTTGATATTAGGAGTGCTTAAGCTTCCTCTGTTCATTGCTATGCCCAAATGTCTATCCTCGTTAGTAATCCCAAAGAGGCCTTCAATAGAATCCTTAACCGATGTTAAATTTCCAACATAATTAATGATAGTTTTGTCCTACTGTTCTAAGCTCTTTTGATCAAATTCTGTTTGAACTTGGGGTTCTTCCCTATCTACAATCTCCTTACCATATATTTCAATTATATCTTCTGATAAGTCCAAGTTCAGAGTTTCTATCTCTACAGGGATTGAGGTTGCTAGTTCCTCCCCCTTTTGTAGTGAGTTTTTAACACTCGTGTTATTGAAACAAAAGACCTCATTGCTAAACTTATCTTTATCTTTACTTTCAGTTTGTGTTAAATTTATGTTATCCTTTTTTGGAATAACACTGTCCTTTCCTTTTTCTCTATTATTTATATCTGATGCTCCTGATATCATATCTAAATTACCAGGAAAGACTTTATCTGAGACTTCCATTTCTGAGAAAGTGGAATGTAAAGGCTGTGTTATCCTAATATCCTCTTCCTCTTTCTCCTCTAGAATACAATTCTGAATCAATTTGATTAGTGTTTCTTTTTGATACTTTAATTCATCAAAATCACATATTTCATCCATAAACATATCCATAAGTTCATCTGGTAATGATTCTCCTAAATAATCTATGATTTGTTTAACTTCCTCTTTACATTTTTCTTCAGGATCTTCTAATGGTATTGCATTTAAATAGTCAAGATTCATGGGCTGTTCTGTTCATAGATCAATCTCACATAAATCCAAGTCACACTTATCTTTATACTGTGGATAGGTATTATTCTTTTTTATCTGCATCTATCTAGTCTGTCTTATTTTCTAGATTACAACTCTCAAGTGAGTTGTGCATTTTGTTATCTGTTGTGTTTATAGTTTTCAGGATTGAAACCTCACATTTTCTGATATGTGGTGTTTCTAAATTTCCAATTAGAGAGGGAGATACTGAGACCATATGATTATTGCAAATTGATTTCGGGGTGTAATTTGCATAAATAAAAGGAGAGGGAATGGCTGAATTTTCCTTTTCTGTATTCAAAAGAAAAAAGCCTCCTCTGTCCTTAAGGAAATTTACCTTTACATCTAGGTCTGTGCAAGGGGGGACAACTATGTCATTTTGTTGAGCACCAAAGATTGACATATTGTCTATCTTTGAGATTTCGATGTAATCTTCCAAAATCTTTGGATTGATGATTATAGAGTTTGAATTGAAGCATAGCTATATAGGGGGGATAAATTTTTCATGGTAGTTCATTTTAACTACAATGATTATTTCTGCTTGATTAAGTTTAGTTTTAATAATTCTTTTGAATTCTCCAAAGCTGTTCCCTATACTTTTAACAATTTCAGGGTGATTAAATTCCATTGGTAAATTCCTCAGTAGGATTGCTTTTTCTATCATGAATTCTGCTACATTAATGGGGTTGAAAACAGGAAACCAATTAAAGACAAAAAAGGAAATATGCCTATACTTTAGATATCCTTCTACCATTATCTTATTTTTGAGGTTGCTACATTTACAGTCTATAAAGATGAAATTATCAACCAGGATAGTTATACTTACCTCGGAGGGGATTTGAGATAATAGTCCTACTATGTCCGATATGGAAGCCCCTGCTCCCATCCATTTACAAATAACACCTGTCTCTACATAGGAGCTCTGTTTTTGCAATATACAATTGTTATCCAATGAAATACTAGCAATCTTTTGACCAAAAATTCCATAGGCTGTGGTTGAATCTTTATTAGCACCATGCCTATGAGGCGGGGAATAGATTTTCTCAGAGTGTTTTAGCATAGGTGCCTTAAGATTATTATTGTGCTTACTCGAAATTGGGTAATACTTATTCAAAATTTTATTTTTACTCCTTCTGTGCAGATGGGTATAGGCTTTAGCTGCCTTATGAACAGAATCATATGCATCAAATGAAACAAAGCTATCTTTTGGTACTTTATTCATCAACTTGACATCTCCCATATGAGAGTTTAGGGTTTTGTCAAGGAAAAGGGGAGAAAACACCACATCCATTTGTGATTGCTCACACTCCGGATGTGGCTTCTCCCTAACAGTTTCTTTTCCTTTCAATGCCCTATCCCTTTGGTACGAGGACGAATAACATCTATTATTTTCCTTTTTTTTCAATGCATCAAAAGAGTTTTTTAGCACGATTTCTTTAGAACTATATGTAGCTGGGTTAGATCTTACCGCCTTCCTTCATTTTACCGTTTGCCACATATCCTTGTTTGAATTCCCATCCCTGAGAGGCACTTGAGCTGCCATCAATCTTCCTCCCCCCTTTGCAGACAGAGGTTCATAGGGGTTTTGCACCTGAATTTTCCTAGATTTCGGGGCTTTGGCGTTCCCAAGGAGTAAAGTTCCTCTGGATGCATATTTAGTACTTGCAAAAATCTGCATTTGATGATCTAGGGTTTGCACTGTAAATACTCTCAAAATCAAGATCTCATTGCTTTTTACAAAACCCTTGGAGGCCAAAGCGAAACTTCTGTTACCGTCCAAGGGCTTTGTAATGGTGTTTGAAACCCTATTTTTTGGTGCTGCATTTTGCTGAGATTCCATCAAACTTTTTTCTTTTTTCTTTGCTATGAAACCTCTTAGATGTTCGTATGATGGATGAGGTGATCACACATCATTCTTTCTACACTCTGCCTGCTTATGGCCATATAACTGGCAATTGAAGCAATAACCCAAAAACTTACTACCGCTGCCATTATCCATGGAGGCCACCTTGTGTGAATCATTATTTGCAGAGGTGTTTACTTGTTCTACACCAAGGGTTTTTGCCGTAGCTCGATAATGATGCAGAAAACCTAATTTTGTTTGCCTATTTTGAAACACAATTTTTTGCTGCTGCCGAACCTTTCTCATTTTCGCTAATTATCAAAATTATATAATTATTTTAAATGGTGTTTTATATATTTAGGTAAGGGAGAGATTAGATATTAGATGATTATTTTTAGGTGTATATGTATTCAATTATCATGTGTGATTAAATAATTATATATATATATATATATATATATATATATATATATATATATATATATATATATATATATATATATATATATATATATATATATATATATATATATATATATATATATATATATATATATATATATATATATATATATATATATATATATATATATATATATATTAGTGAATATATTTAGAAATTGTAATTTTTTTTTGTTCTTTTCTTTTAGAAGAGCATTACCACATATCATATATATTAGATTGTAAAAAAAAAATTGATTTCATTTAACGAATGTAATTGATAATAATTTTGAGTAGTGAGTGTTTGTCACAACGACTTGAAGGTTCATTATCTTCCAATATGACAAAATAGTAATGATTTAGAGAAGAGGATTGTACTCATTTTGTTAAATTTTTAAAAAAATTCTATTGGAGGGGTAGTAATTATTTGTCTTTCTCATTTAAAGAAAAATAAGACAAGAGTGTCATTTTACTTTTTATGTTTGTTATGGATGGGTGCCGAATATGGGGTAACAGGGAAGGATAGACAATCATTTTCTTTATGTCCTATCTGCTAGGAAAACTAGCTTAAATAAGCTTTGGCCAAAGCGATTGTTTTGCATTCATGTGATACTAGTGAATGTTTATGGTTATTACTCCCTTCCATATCACTATGTAGATGCTACATTATGTTGTAAAATGTTAGATAGGACATAGTGCTACACCAGATTCCATCCGACTTGTCGGTTCCAGTTTGCTAGGTTCTTCATGCAGGGTTGGGCGCTCAACCTTTCATGTTGAGCATCGGGGGAGATAATACCTCTGAGGAGCTAACCACTCTATGGTTGGGTGGAGAAAGTGCCTAGACCTCATTCTTGTCCTCTAGCATAGCAGATGGAGAGTAGTCCGATGGTTAAAGGAGGTGAGATGATATATAGTATCACTTATCTTCTTATTATGTATCAACCCATTAGTGGTCCATTTGTATCATTATCTTTTGTTGTATTGACAAGTAGGTCGATCTTAATGTAATTATATATATTGTCTCATGTGTGAGAGAAATTTTTATAACTTTTTCTTTATAATATTATACTTTATTGACTTTGGATTATCAATGTTATTTTTGGATTATTTGTGCTACGTGGATGTTAGTACCTTACACATCAACATTGCATCAACCACATGGATATAGACAATCCACTAATGAGTCATCCCACTATAAGTGAATGGGTCGTGAATCCACCACCTACATGACCCACGATCTAAGAAATGAAGAATGCAAAACATTATCACATTAGTAGATTTGTAAAGAAATATGAGAGAGACAATGATAAATCAAGAGAACACGTGACTCAAACACCAAATCAAAATTTGATTTGATTTGCCAATTATGTTAACCATCATGCACTATAAACAAAAGGTTATGAGAGATAAACATATTACCTTCAAATATATATAAGAAATCCAACAGAGTGCAAGGAGGATTTCAAGAGCGACATCCTCACCATGAGGAAAAGATCAAGAGGAGCCAAAGTATCTAAAAATGGAGGGAAACTCCATGAATAACATCCTCTTTATGAAGAATAAAATGGAGGGAAACTCTATAAAGGTAAGTGCACACCAACTGTAGAATGAAGGGATACTCCATGTAATACCCCAAAAATGGGCTATAAGTTCATTAATCTTCTCTATCAACATATCGAACGAAATCGACATCAAAGTCCTAACCAAAGGCACATCTAAACATCATCGAATCTTAATTGATTATCATAAATTCTGCATCAGGGAATATTCCTAGTAATATTCCTAATCATCTTAATTATCTTTAATTTAATGATTATTTGGCAATAAATCCTATTTATCCTAAAGTTTGATTAATTGAATATTCTCAATATTTAATTAATTAGATTTAATTCTCCCAATTAATTATTTAATTGAATTTAATTATATTTATTCCTAAATTGTATTATTTAATTTTGACAATAAATCCAAAATCCTATGAATAATTGATTAAATTCTTATTTAATTGATTAAAGCAAGTTGTCAATTTTTAATAATATTGTTTTTGAATAAAAGTTTGAAAAATAATTGATTAACCCATAAATCAATTGTTTTATTTTTCAAAATCAGTTAAGTTGGAAATAAATCACTTTATTATTAAATTAATTCATAAATAAAACATGCACAATCAAGAAAAGCAGATAACTATCAATTATCAATTAAAGCTAAACTCTATTTTGAGTTCAAATCTGCTTTTGCATGTTTTTGTGAGTTAATTATTCTTTATAATCAAATAACTCAAAAATCAAGCTGAGTTAATCTGAGTGATTTATGGCTTTTTTTTCCATGCACCTCCAAAGCCCTAGATTTCTATAAATTAAGGCTTTAGCTCTTCACAAATCATCCACAGAATCCACAAGAATTGCATAATCACGTTGCCAAATTGGAGATTGAAGAATCATCTTTGCGAATGCAAGCTTTGTGAGATCAATATTGCATAGTTTTTCATATCATATTAGTTTTCATTTGTTAGATCATTTAGCATATCATAGCATATCAATTTCATCTAGCATAGATTCATATCAAGTTTTCATCATAAATTGCATCTAAAATCCAAAAAAATAGATTAACTGCATTCATATTTCATATCAGTTTTGCATTCAAATCCTTCATTTAGGTGTTGTCAAGGTCACTAATCTTGATACAATCTGAGAACATCATACTTGCACCTATTAGAAGGCAGTAAATTGCCTGGTTAGTTTAGCTTTCAATTCATTGCACGATTTTAGTTTTTGCTAACCTCTAATGTTTTACTGAAGTGTTGTGTCTACAGATCAGGTACAAAATTCACACACACATTTCTGGCACCCACCGTGGGGCCCTAAAATGGGTTTCCAATTCAATTTCTATCAATTTCTATCTTTTTCTCCTCGGTTTCTGTGCAAAACTATGATTTTTAATTTCTATCCATACAATCTTTGTACGAGTTTCTGACAAAAGTCATTTCACACTATACCCACTGTTGTACGACAGTCTATCAGATTGAGGATTGTGTCATGCTATATACATTGTCATTTCATAGAACACCCAATGTCGTATGAGTTTATGGACTGTCGTCTGGAAGCACACCCACTGTCGTACGAGTTTCGACATTAGATTTCAACTGTAGTTTCATTTTTCAGGGTAGTTTGTCATATTTGGTTTTCAGATTTCGACTAACGGCTAATCTTAACAATTGAAATTCTCTGTTTTTGATTGACTCCTGCTAGTTTTGATTGAAAAAAAGTGCAAGAATTGCTAAAAGCAGGTAAACATCTACTAAGCGCATTGCGAGGATTCCAGGTATTCTCCTTAATCTGATAACATTTCAATTTGGATCCTAAAATGAATCTCTCATGTGTTTGGCTTGAGTGTTTTCTTTGCATGCTTTTCTTCAAATTTGCATAATTGAATACTAGGTTGTAACACCTTAAGTATTAATAAGCAGTCTTAGGATATTTTTGATTGATCTTATTAGCGAAATTAGGATATTGGACTTGCTTATTCTTACTCGCCCCTCGTTTCACCCCGTGGTTGCAAGGTCAGTGCCATATTTAGGGGAGGGGTCTACTTAGAAAGAGTGTTAATTGTTCCACCAGTTCTTTCCCATTTTGTGCTTTTCAGATCTCATTAGTATTCTAGGGTGTGGACTTGCTTTTAAATTTGTGTGAGGAGTTAAATGCATCACTTTGTGGACTCACCTCATGTTTATTTGGAGCATTAAGTGTACCACCTTTTTGTGCTTTTGAATGCTTTTGGATAGATTTGCTTTTGGATAGATTTGCTTTCTGATATATCTATGAAAACATAGTAATTAGGCCCTATGAACACTATTTGTGGTTCTTGAGAGATTGGATTCCTAGTGAAATCCTTCTTGATGATGGAATCCTTGTAGGTAGGGAGGATACTTAGTGCATCTCACATTCTACTTGGTCCATGCGTCTTCCCTTATTGATTGATACATTCTCTCTCCAGAGAGGTTGATAGATCATGTGGGGTTGATATCATAGACCTTGGTGAGATAATCTTCATCTTAGCATGTCAAATTTATCTGCCTGCTTTGTCTGGGTTAAAAGTGAAAAGGCATCAAACCCTTGGATCTAGAGCCAAGTCCCCTTGTGGTATACTATTGTGAGTCACCTTTAGAGAGGGTTAACTGTAGCGAACACTCCCTTCACAGGGCAAACTACGTTGATGGAACCTCGAGTGGTAATAGCCATTTTTGCCATGGTAGTGACAACCGCTATATAAATGTCCTTGTGGAAGAAATCTTCACAGGTGTGGTTCATTGTTGGGTTGTCAGATCTCCCTAGTAGCTCTTGATTGATTAAATTCTCAGATTGTGTCAAAACCCTGGTGCACCGGGATTGGAGTTCACCCCTTTGGATCATAAAAGTTGTAGAGTCAAACCATTACTAAAAACCCTAGCGAGGCCAAATTTTTATTTTCTAGGGTATATGTGCGTTATTGCAAAACATTTTTGGAACATACACAATTAGCAGTTCTGAGGATTAGAACGAATAAAATCACTTGATTGTCCATGTGCAAGGTTTCTTTTTCCCTTGTTCATTATTTTCAGACATGCTTGAAATCACTTGCTTGCTATTTTGCGTGCTTTTTTATCTATGTGGTTACTAAAAATGAACAAATCTGTTACAATCCTCAAATCTGGACAGTACAATTTGCAACCAATCTGAAACTAAAAACACTAAATTTGCAAAATTTGAAGTGAAATTCTTTTTTGGAGTCAAAAGTCATCTCAGGAGGTCAGAAAGTCATACGAGTTTTTGTCAAATGTCATTTCATCACTGCCCAACTATCATATGGTAAGGAACCCAGTGTCGTACGAGTCTTTCTGCCAGTCAAATTAAAAAAAATGTCAAATCTTGCAAGCAACTATCGTACAAGCTTTTCAACTGTCATTTCATAGCATACCCACTATTGTACAAGCTTTTCAATTGTCATTTCATAGCATACCCACTGTTGTACGAGTTTGTAGAGTGTCGTTTGGGAAATTTTTGAAAGTTGTCAAAATTGCCAGATATTTAGCTTTTTCAGCCTATTTCCAGAACTTGTCAAACAAATCACTGTGTCAGGAACAGAGTAGTAGCTATTGAGAATCCTATCATTTTTCAAAAGTGGCCTTTTGAATCCAATTCAGCCTTTTGTTTGATCAATTTGAGTCTTTATCATCTTGTGTCAAAACCTTGTCATAACTATCAATCTTCAATCAATCTTCAAAAATAGACTAAGTGTTGTGATATCTTGTCCGCTATCATTTGGGAATCTACCCATACATCCAGTGCATAGTATCCTTCACCCATGTCTAATCAAATCTTTAATCAATCAAACCTTGACAAGGTTGCATCATCTGATCATCTTGATTCGATTTATTCTTCAGTTGTCTAGATCTTATTCTTTTGTTTCACTCAAAGTTAATGGTGGAAACTAGAGCTTCCTCACACAAGAAATCTGGAGAAGCATCCCAGACCTTACCTATAACCGCTACCAGGGTTCCAAATCTTGAGCAACTCATCAATTCTGGTCTTTACGAGGATGATGGTCTTGGAAACTTTTGATTACAAACTGGTTACATTCCTCCTCCATCAACTCACGGAGGTACCCAACAAACCCCACATCAATCTATTCCAGGGAGTCCACAAACTCCTACCATGTCTCAAGCAGGGACAAACTTTGGTTCTCAAAGAGCTCAATCTCAACATGGTGCAGATCAGGAACCCACACCTGAAGAAATTGCTCAATATCAAAATGATGATAACTTCAAATGAATGATGAAGCATTTCTTGAAAGAAGATAGAGAGGTGATGAAGCATTTCTTGAAAGAAGATAGAGAGGCATACTTTTTACAATTAGCTCATCAAGGAGCTAAACTTCCTCCCAACTTTAATGTTGAAGATATCATTACGCATGAAGAAGAAACTCCACTCACAACTATGATGAAACAAATGCATGCCATGCAAGTCAAACTTAACAACCTTGAAAAAGAAAAGGAACCTAGGGAGTTCTCCATGGAAGCCCTATGTCCTTTTCCATTTGACAAAGACTTGTACATGCCACCATTTCCAAAAAGAGTGGAGATGCCAAAGTATGATAAGTATGATGGACACTCAGATCCTCAAGATCATGTCAGAGAATTATATACACAATCAATGGAGTTCATGCACAAACCAACCTATTTGATGCGTCTCTTCCCTCGATCTCTGGGAGGAGCGGCCATTCAATGGTTCTCTCGATTACCTTCCACTATAAAAACTTTTGAGGAATTGATCAAATTGTTTTATCAGCAATACTCCTACAATATTCAACATCTAGTCACCATGATTGATATCTGTAATCTCAAGCAATATCCAGGAGAACCATTCCTAACATTTCTCAAGAGATGGAGGAAGAAGTTCTCTCTATATGCCAGACCTATTCCAGAAATAGAAAAATTGGAAATCTTCATCAATAAGCTTGTTCCAGAAATCAATTATCCTCTACAAATGCAAGATCATACATCTTTTGACAAGATGGTGGACAATGCTATCAAAATAAAAAAAGTGCTTGTGAAAAAAGGAGAAATCACACTTCAAAAAGACAAGTACGAATCAGGATCTAGTTCCAAAGATAAGAACAAAAATTGGAACAAGAACAAAGGCATCATCATAGATGGCATTGTTGACACTATCCGTGCCCCATCAAAGGCACCAACCTACAACCTAACTCTTGGTTCCAAAGCCATTAAAGCTTCAGAACAAAAGTCATTCAAACCATTTCAAAAGAAGCCAGCATACAAATCTTGGGATAAACAGTGAAAGTTCACTCCTCTTGGAGAATCTTTAGAATCAGCTATGAAAACTCTACTGGCTGATAACATCATCTCTTTGTCAATGATCTGACCACCTGATTATGAGCCTAAGCCAAAATGGTGGAGAGAAAATGAATTCTATGATTTTCATCGAGGTAAAGGTCACAAAACTAATAACTGCTTATGGTTGAAACACACCATTCAAGATCTGATTCATAGTGGAGACATCACAGTTGACAATCTTAAGAGCAATAACAATCATACAACATTCACAGAACCATTTTCAAAACACGGTCAAGAAGTTTCAACTTCTCAGCCTAATATGGGGGCAAAAGTCAACTATGCATACCCTGGAAATGATGTTGTCATCAATATGGTTGAACCATGTTTCTCTAAAAGTTGCAATGTCATCACAATTGTATGAAGAAAAAGAGATCATTCCTTAGCTAATGCAGTTACTCGATCACAAGCCCAAGCACATCTGAAAGGACAAATCCAAGATTCATCAAATGTCCCTAAGGTGCCCTTCAATCTTTCATCTGCTTCTAAATAGAAGGCTACTTCCAAATCTTCCAATCCAAAATCAAGGCCTACATCTTATAGCATTGTCCAACAAATCTGACACACTAATGCCAAAATATCCATGTTTGAGTTGCTTCAAATATCTCCAGCTCACAGAGCCATACTAGACAAAGCTTTGCTTGGTTCCAATGTTCCTGATGACCTTGATTTAGACAAGTTCCAGACTATGGTTGGACATCTTACATCTCCGCAATATATCTCCTTTTCAGAGGAAGATGACAACTCCTTGAGTCACCCACATAATCAGCCTTTGCATATAGAAGTCTTGATCCAGAATCGTAGAGTCAAACGTGTGTTGATAGATGGAGGCACTGGCCTAAATATTTGTTCTTACAGCTTGATCACACAATTGGGATTTTCAAAATTGGCTATTGATCCTAGAAAGAAAATAACTATCAAAGCCTATGATGAACAAGAAAGATCTTCTAAAGGCACCATTTTCTTACCTATTAGAGTAGGTCCAATTATCAAAGATACCATCTGTCAAGTGCTTGATCTACCTTTGGCTTACAACATTCTTCTAGGGAGACCATGGATACATGAAATGCAAGCTATTCTTTCTACATACCATCAATGTTTGAAGTTTCCTTATGAAGGAGTAGAGGTTACTATCCCTACAGATCTGAATACAACTTGCAATACATTGAAGGAAAGTGCAGATAAGCTTGTGCCTAATAACAGAGAATCTTCCATTGAATCAACTAAAGAAGCATCCACATCTAAAATGGAAGATCTTGCAAAAGAGGTTAATATCAAAGAAAATAGTATGGGAGAATATACTATGGAGCCAGTCTTATCTTTGACATCTCTCCCTATCTCACCTAAGTCTTATGGACAATCTTTGAAACAATCCAAACCAGAATCTAAAGAACCTCTTGAGGCATATAAAAAGAATTTTGTAGTAGAACAAGTATCCAAGAAAGAGTTTGAAGAGGATGAAGCTGTGCTATCATGGCTATACAAAGATGAACTCGAATCCCCGGTTGTCCAAACTCATGATTCTACAATATCCAAAGATCCTTCTAAGTCATATGGCCCAGGAGATAAATTAATAGCTAAGATGGGATATTCAGGTAAGGGACCTTTAGGAGTCAGAGGAAAAGGTCTTGAGGTACCTCTCCCACATACTGGTAGAGAAAATAAAGACAAAGTTGGCTTAGGATTTAAAAAGAAACCCTTTCACCTCAAAGGTAATTATTCTCATGTCATAGAGCAGATCACACTAGGTGAACCTCTTCTTAAAAAGGAGGAAACAGAACCATCAGATAGCGATTCAGATAGCTCAAAACTCATCCCCTATGAAAAATTGCCTAAGGAGATAAAAAACCTTCTTGATGATAAAGATGATCCAATCAAAAGAATTAATGTAGTAGAGACACAAGAACCTACTATCAATCAAGAGATAGTTGCCACACAAGAACCAGCTAATCTTGAAAAAAATCAAGAGGAAGAAGGTGGTAGTTATTCTGAAACTAATTCCCATGAGTATGAATTCAAATCAGAAACTAAGGGTAACCCTTCTTGGGGTATTCACCATGACTTTACTCATGTTCTAAGATTTCCTAGAGATCCTGAATCAGAAGCTAACTCAAATGACTATGAATGGGGAGCCATTCCAAAACCAGATGAAGATGAGCTTATTATAGAGAAACATGTTGATGTTATTCACCAATATGCACCTAATCCCAACATAAGTCTAGAGCGAAATGATGAACCTATCAAATCTGACCCACCTATGGCTGAATTGGACTCCCACAATGACATTGAGCCTATTCATGAATTGAATGTCTTAAGTTGTAATATCACCTTTGAACTCAAGCATCAGGTTAGGACCAATGATGACAGATCCATATTCGTAAACACTATCTCCCAATCTTTCCCCACTTTGACTATCCAATATCTAGAACTTATTGATCAAACCTCCACAAATCCGAGCCATGGTATTTATACCTTCCCAAATGACTATGCCCTTGCTTGCTACCTCAATGTAGTTGAGCCTATGAGTACTTCCATCAGTGAATCAAGCGTTAGCATGACGAAGTCGGACATCAAATATCTTAGTCAGAAAAATAAGAATAAAAAGAAAAAGAAAAAGAGTTCTGAGGGTGAAAACCACTTTGTGGCAGTCTCAGAACCTACAAAAGTAAAAATAAAAGACATATCCGAAGGTGAAAACCTCTCTGAGGTGCCTAAGGATGAGATATTTGATGTCCTTCTGAGTCATTTACAGGATAGATCTCCAGTTCTAATTGAGCCCACTCAATCTATCAATTTGGGTACAACAGAGGAACCACAATTGGTACATGTAGCACAATCTTTATCAGAAGAAGAGAAGCAAAAATTTACAACATTCCTAACGGAGAAGAAGATCAACTTTGCATGGAAATATTTAGATATGCCAGGGTTGGATCCTAATCTTATCATGCACCATTTATCCATAGCTCCTAATGTAAAACCTGTCAAGCAAAAGTTGAGAAAGATGCATCCTCATGTTGCACTCTTAGTAAAAGCTGAATTAGAGAAGCTCCTGAAAGCCAGATTCATCCAAGTTATTGACTATGCAGAGTGGATCTCTAATATTGTACATGTTTCTAAACTAGATGGTTCAATCAGAGTGTGCACAGACTTTAGAGATGTGAATAGAGCATGCCCTAAGGATGATTTTCCACTACCTAACATTGATATGATAGTGGACATGACTATGGGTTTCAAGATGTATTCCTTAATGGATGGTTTCTCTGGATATAACCAAATAAAAATTGCTCCAGAGGATCAAGAGAAAACTGCTTTCACATGTGCATGGGGTACCTTCTGTTGGAATGTCATGCCATTTGGGCTTAAAAATGTTGGTGCTACATATCAAAGAGCCATGACATCTATTTTCCATGACATGATGCATCAAACTATGGAAGATTAAGTTGATGATACTTTACCAAAATCTATGATTAGAACTAAACATCTAAAGGACTTGAGCATGATCCTTGACAGAATGGAAAAGTTTAGTCTTCGACTAAATCCTAAGAAGTGTGCTTTTGGTGTCACTTCTGGAAAGCTCTTAGGATACATAGTTTCAAAGAAGGGCATTGAAGTTGATCCAACCAAAGTAAAGGCTATAATGGAGATGCAACCCCCTAAGAATATCAGTCAAATGAGGACATTGCAAGGAAGAGTTCAATCTATCAAAATATTCATATCACAGCTAGCAGACATATCACAACCTTTTACAAAAACATTACATAAAGGTGTGACCTTTGCATGGAATGAAGAATGTGAGAACAACTTTAACCATATCAAGAAATATCTATCTAATTTGCCTATCTTGATGCCTCCTATTCATGGGAAGCCTTTAATCTTATATGTCTCCACTATAGATACATCACTGGGGGCATTGCTAGCACAACACGATGAAGATAACAAGGAAAGAGTTGTATACTATATCAGTAGAACATTGGTTGCATATGAGAAGAACTATTCAATGATTGAGAAAGCTTTTCTAGCTGTGATCTTCGCATCACAAAAACTGAGACACTACATGTTAGCTCATACCACTCAATTGGTAGCCAAGATTGATCCACTAAAGTACCTACTAAGTAAAGCTACCCTCACAGGTAGATTAGCTAAATGGGTCATGCTATTGAGTGAATTTGACATTGAATATGTTGAGCGAAAAGCTATAAAGGGACAAGTCATTGTTGATCAATTGGCTGAAGCACCATTGTTGGATGACACACCACTACAAATGGAATTTCCAGATTCCTCTATCATGCATCTTTCTTCTAGAGAATGGCAATTATTCTTTGATGGCTCCTATACACAGAATGGATCTAGAGGAGGCATATTGTTCATAACTCCTCAAGGATACTCAATCCCAAAAGCATTCAAATTAAAATTTCCTTGCACAAACAATATTGTGGAATATGAAGCCCTTTTGAATGGTATGAAACTAGCAATTGAGTGGAGAGTGACAGAGCTACACATTCATGGAGACTCTCAACTTGTTATTCATCAAGTCAATGATGTGTACCAAACTAAAGATGAAAAGCTCATTCCTTACAAGAGAATGGTAGATGATTTAAAGAAGTATTTCATATCTGTCACATTTGAGAAAATTCCTATAATGGAGAATAAGGCTGCCGATGCAATGGCTACACTATCTGCTTTATTACAGCAGCCTGAACATGAGCTACCCTATGAGTTCCTGGTGGAAGCACTATCTTATCCTGCATATGATTCCCCTAAAACTCGAATGATCTACACTGTTGTTGGTCATGATTCATCTAGATACAAAAACCTATTTTCCTATCTCCAAGACCAAATCATTCCTGATACCTTCAACCACCATGAAAAGAGATACCTTATCTGAAATGCCTCCTGATATGTCATCATTGGTCATGATCTGTACAAATGAGGTCTAGATGGTACACTACTTAGATGTTTAGAATGGGAAGAGTCTCAACGTGTGTTAGAGGAAGTCCATGATGGTATTTGTGGGTCACACTCGAACGGTCTAACACTACCTTGAAAACTTATTAAGGCTGGGTACTATTGGCCTGAGATGGAGAAAGAGTCTATCAAATTTGCTAAGAATTGTCAAAAATGCCAAGTGCATGGTAACTTAATTCATGCTCCAGGGAGAGATCTAATTCCCTTTACTACATAATGGCCTTTTCACCAATGGGCCTTTGATCTTATAGGAGCTATACATCCTCATTCTTCTAATGGACATACCCATATAATCACAGCTACAGATTATTTCACAAAATTGGTAGAAGAAGTCCCTTTGACACAAGCCACTGGCAAGCAAATATCTATGTTCATATTGAACTATATCATATGCAGCTATGGGATACCTCATTCTATAATCATAGATAATGGTGGACAATTCAAGAAAAAAGACCTAGATGATCTATGTGCCAAATTCAAGATCACACAACATTGGTCTTCTATCTACTATCCTCAAGGGAATGGACAAGTAGAGGCATCTAATAAGAATCTATTGAAAATCTTGTATCAAACAGTTAATAAAACAAGAAGAGACTGGCATCTTAAGATCAATCTAGCTCTTTGGGCCTACAGAAGAAGTATTAGAACACCTACTGGGGGCTACACCTTTTGCTTTAGTTTATGGGTCTGAAGTGGTACTGCCTATTGAGGTTGAAATCCCATCACTAAGAATCAGAATGCATGGTCTAGTAACTGATGATGACTACAGAGTGTCTAGGTTGCAAGAACTTGAACTACTAGATGAGCATAGACAAGAAACGTATGTCATCTCAAAGTATATCAAAAGAGAATGTCTAGAGGTTACAACAAGAAAGTCAGACACAGAGAATTTCAGGTTGGTGATCTAGTCTTGAGAGAAAATCCTAAAAATCAATCACATCGAGAATGCAAGGGGAAGTTTGAACCCAACTGGCTGGGTCCCTTTGTAATCACTACTACTTTTGGCTCTAGTGCCTATCAACTCTCAACGATTGAAGGAGAATAGCTCTGAGAACCAATCAACATTCTCCATCTGAAGAAATTCTATGCCTAAAGCATTCAGTCTATGGTAAAATGTCCTACAAAATCTTAAAAATTGGAAAAAGTCCTGAAAAAAATGAACATCTTGGTGAAAACCTAGCAATAGGCGCCTTGATGATTCACAAAAATAAAATAAAATCAAAAGTACAAAAAAATTGAAAAAATGAAAAATACAAAAAAATGAGAAAAAGAAAAAGTGCCTTGGTGAAAACCTAGAAACAGGCGCCTTGGTAGCAAAAATAGAATCTCTGCCAAGATGGTGAAAACCCAGCAAATGGGCACCACTTGTTTCAAAACACTCCATCTATTAGCGCAATCTTGGTCTTTCCCAGCTTTCAGTCTTGCTTTAGTTTGTACATATCTCCCGATTTGTTTCTGCATTCTTGTTTTCAATAAGTCAGTTTGTACACCAATCAACTCAAGCGTCTGTATCCTATCAATGTTAAAACTTAGGGGCAATCAATGTCATATCCTATGGCCTCCAATGTATCTTAGACATTTCATATCCAGTCAGAGTCCTTTGAAGCTTCATCCAAGTCAGTCAGTCAGTCTTGTCTCCAGAAAGGATTTTGCATCTACAACAACGCAATCAAACATCAAACTGAAAACAATCTATGCTTTTTACATGCTTTTTTCTCCTTGTATGCTTACTGATTCACATTGAGATTTTTGCATATTGTGTCCCTTCGAGCTCTTCGACGATGTCCTTTATAGGATTTAGAGAGTGATGACTGGGGGCATAATCTTTTCTTTGTTTTCTTCTTGTATGTGAAAATCTAACAACTTTGGAAATTCTGGATTGAAATGGTGTTTGACTGTAAGAGCCTCTATCTCAAATTGGATGGCCATGCGTACCTCGACCATTGATACCCAAAAAATTCAAGGAAGTTTGATTTAACTATTGTCTTTTTGAGTGAGTTCTTTCTCCTATTGTGAAATGCGATCTTACCTAAGGATGTGAACGATAAAGGGTCACTACAGGTAATTCACATTGGATTTAGAATGATCTCTTGACTGCTTGATGTGTTTGTACACAAGGCATATTCTAGTCATCATGACGTTTATGTTTTGATGCTTATACAAATTGCTATATCAAAATGGACATGATATTCAGGTCATCCTGGCGCTTGTGCCTTAGTGCTTATATCTATTCCAACATTCTGAAAAACAAAATCAATATTCATATATCCATGGTTTCCTAATCAGTGGGTGTTGTATTGATTCATGCGCATACAAATCGATATTCATATGTCTATGGTTTCATAACTAGTGGGCATTATATTGATTTATCTAGTTACCTAAAAGTTCAATGATGATAACAAATCAACATATGATCAGTGAGTAGGTCCTAGGTCTTAGGTTGCATTTCATTTTGCATGTTTCTTTGCATTTTGCATGTCTGCATGATCTCACAAATGTTTGGAAACACTTCAACACTTAAACAATTCTTCATATCAATTCTTCACATCTAACAAGAGCTGAGTCTCACTCGAAGGTCTCTTCACTGAACCGCAAGTAGTAACTCTCCTGGGTTAAATATCCTTTTGACATAAGACTGAGTACATGTCTTCATCAACTTGCAAAAACATATCATGTGTATCGCTGCATTTACATCTCATATCATTACCATTTGTTGCATTACATTACATCCAGTGCATAAGCATAAAACGTGCATACATCTTCTTATAATCAATTACATTTGCATAACATCCATACATATGAAAGAAATCATTGCATTGCATTGATCCATACATACATTCTACACTACTCATAGCATAAGCATAGCATAAGCATAGCATGATATCATCATAAATCAAAACATGACAAATACAAATGAAGTCATGATCCACAATATCAATCTCATATATATCATCAACTCGAAATGTGTCAGGGGTGCACTGCTGGCACAATGTACAAAAGAATGAGCTCCAGAGAGCTATCAAAGTCAGAATAGTATATTAGTGATAAAAAAGAACAAAGTATATCAAAACATAAGAACATGAATCAACTATTGGCATGCTCCTTGGTATTTGGTGGAGGAGGGGGTGGTGCATCTGGTATAGCCTCTGCTCTTGGTGCCCTGGCTCCCTCTGAGGCTACCATATAATCTAAATACGTGGGAACTCTCTGCGCAGCAGGGACAACAACATAATATGTAGACACATAATACGAAGCCCGTGAGGTCTGATGAGTCACCTCTATCTGTAGTCTCCAAACCTCTGCATAGAACTCTGCATGAAGCTCTGTACATTGCCTATCTACCTCTAGATACCTCTACACGGAACTCTACACGAAGCTCTGTATGCTACCTATCTACCTCTAGATACCTCTCCTCCCACCTAGCACTCTGTACCTTTAGGTCTCGAACCTGAGCTCTAAGATGTCTAATAGTCTCTGATGAAGTAAGAGGAACAGTAGGATCTACCTCAGCTGCTGGCATCTCTGTGTCCTGTGCTGGTTGCTTTGGCTACTGGTCAGTGGTATCTGCTTTATGTGCCTTATGATGTCTAACCTCAGTTCCTAGATCAAAAGTGGTATCTGCCTGTAAGGGATCTACATCACCACCTACAAACTGCTTAGCTGCTAAAACCTCATCTGCAGAATCAACACCGCCCAAAGTGCCACTCTCACCCCTGGTCCATCTCTGTGAACCTATGGATGTACCTACTGAAGAAGTAGAAGGATGAGGGGGCCTCATTTTTCTGGATGGTCTCTGTGGTGGGGCCATCGCTCTGGGTCTTGGGGGTGTAGGCTATATCATCGAACCCTGTGGCATAGGAGCACCTATAACATCCATCGCCTCCTCCATGGAGGGTATTAACTTAGTGGGATCCAAGAATCTATGAATGGGGTGATTCACAAGCCAAGAAATGTATCCATTTGTGACCCCTACATCAACTACCTATGGATGGTAATCCCAGTCTCTACCTATGATCCTACTGTACTCCTCTGAACATAGAGAATAAGTGAGCCTCTGTGTCCATCTGAGCCCAATCTCACAAACAATGCAAGCATATGCAGTATACTCCTGTGGGGCATCCTGTCTACGTCCATACTGATGCCACACTCTAGTAATCAAGAATCTCTTCAAAACGGTGGGAGACCGGCCAATAAGTACCCGACTCTGACAAAGAAAACTATACTACTCCCTCGTAGTAGGCCATGCCTCTATTTGCAAGTAGGGTCTCCAATGCACAAATGTCATATCATCCAAACATCATTTGAAATACTTAGTATGACCCATGCAGACCTGTGTGACATAGCCAGCATACGTATATATCACTGCTCCTGTGGCTGACGCTGTGTCTGAAAAATTAGTCTCAAAATTGGGATATGCTCCTAGGCCCATGTCTGTAACACAAGATCTCTAGAAGTGAAACTCTTGCAATCCTGATACACAATCTTGTGCATCTCTGAAAACATATGTGCCAAAAGACACTGACCCCAAGCAAGCTCAGTGGGCGTCGCCATAAGAAGCACCACCATTGGGGCCCATCCCATCAAGAACCCGTTTTGCTGACAGCCCGACATGATGAGCTCACCGATCATCTCAGCAATAATGCACTCTAAGTGGTGCGTTTGACCATATCTCTATACAAGGGTCTCCTAGGAAATGGGCCCCGTCAATTGTGTGTCATCACCAAACAGACGCCTAAATGCATGAAGACCTATCTGGCTGAAACTCACATACTTAGGACGTCGATTGCTATGGAAGGGAATGTGTAGTATCCTGTAAATATCCTATGGAGTCATAGTGATCTCTCCAGTCAGTAAATGAAACATCTGTCTCATAGTGGAATCTCTCGATAAGTGCAGTCAATAAGCCATGGTTTACCCTAATATCAGGTAAATGGATCAAATACTCAAAACCGCATGTAGTAAGATGAACCCTCATAGGGTCAGGAAGCGAGACACATAATCTCTGGGTCGCCAGGTATGAATGCCGGACATGAACATCTGGATATGTGACCTATATCATGCAAAAATAGGGAATTCTATCAGAAATTGGGTTCAACAATAGGCTAATAGTGCAGAAATCGAATGGTTTGGTATTTCAGAAGGTAGGTCAAAGAGTCAGCAATTAGGCAGAACAAAATTCAAATCAAAATTTTGACCTAAATATCAGTTTTTAGCTCACTGTTATTCATACGATAGTCCAGACTGGCCCTGAAAGTCATACGACACTCTACAATAGCCCATACGACAATCCATGGTCATACAACACTGGGCACTTCATCATACGAGTTTCGAGGGACTTGATGAAATGTCGTACGACACATGGGTCCCTCTCATACGACACTGGGTGGGGTATGAAATGACAAAGCAAATCCAATTCAAATGTCGTACAAGTCTGGGTTGGGACTCGTATGAGTTTTCATACATGCAAAATAAAAAAAGCAAAACGAATATGAAAAAATTCTAAAATGCTATAAAACATGAAAAATTTGGATTCTCAGAGGGGCACAAAGGTCCACATACCAGATGTCCATACTATCGAGGTCTGTCATGTCTCCGGCTGCGCTCAAATCGATGTGAACTCACAGGTACCTTTGGTTCTCGCTGTTCTGCCATTTTCTTGTTTAGAGGGCTCCACAAGATCTCAAAAGTCAAATGGTTGAAATGATTTGAAAATGACCCTTCTGACATTTATATAGTTTTTGACCTAATTTTCAAAAGTGCTTTGTTTTCCACGAAAATTGCACCCCTGGCTAATTTCGACATTCTGAATCCATTTTTGGGATCAAAATTCAAATCTTAGATTGTTTATTATGTCAAAATCATGATTTAAAATTTTTGGGCCCAAGACGGTCTACTGCTTGCATAATCGACCTTCACTCATCACAGAAATCTAGTATTCAACTTAACTAATAATCTTATATCAAACTATCAAAATTTCAACTTGGTCAACTATGGTCAACTCATGTCAAACCTAGTCAAACTTGGTCTCCAGTACCTCCAAACGATGCAGAATGCATTTTCGAACGTGTTTACCACTTCTCAAATCAATTAACATGCTTCTGAACTATTCAACACTGACTTTTCTTGTTAGATTTCAATTTTAATCCCGAAGGGGGCATGGTATTGCATATCATTCAAAGTCTGTAATCTATTCTTTCCTCAGTAATCAAGACAACAACCATGTCTAGTTGCTGATTCATCAAAAGTCCTCACCGCTCGGGGCAAATCTATCATCGCTTGGGGCATATCAGATTCATCAAGATCCATATCAATCTGGTATTCTCCTAATCTTGTAAATTGTATCATTTTTTGCAACTATCGGTTCAATTATGTTATTTCCTTGGTTCTTCGGTAACTAAAGGGTTCAGATGTGATACCTACGTGATTCTTCTAAGGACAATCGAGTCTGGAATCGGTCACTCACTTCTTCACAATCATAAGGTTCAGAATTAGGCATTTTGACGCTTTTGTTTCATCGGTTCATTTACTGTTATAGTTAACATTATCTTTGGTCATTTAGGACCTATTATCTTCATATCAACTTCAATCAATTTCTGTCTCATATCAATTTCAATTTCAAATATCAGTTTTATATTTCTATCAAACACAGACTATCTTTGAACCACTGCACTTCGCACATTAATTCAAAGAGGGGCAAAATGTAATACCCCAAAAATGGGCTATAAGTTCATTAATCTTCTCTATCAACATATCGAATGAAATCGACATCAAAGTCCTAACCAAAGGCACATCTAAACATCATCGAATCCTAATTGATTATCATAAATTCTGCATCAGGGAATATTCTTAGTAATATTCCTAACCATCTTAATTATCTTTAATTTAATGATTATTTGGTGATAAATCCTATTTATCCTAAAGTTTGATTAATTGAATATTCTCAATATTTAATTAATTAGATTTAATTCTGCCACTTAATTGTTTAATTGAATTTAATTATATTTATTCCTAAATTGTATTATTTAATTTTGACAATAAATCCAAAATCCTATGAATAATTGATTAAAGCAAGTTATCAATTTTTAATAATATTATTTTTGAATAAAAGTTTGAAAAATAATTGATTAACCCATAAATCAATTGTTTTATTTTTCAAAATCAGTTAAGTTGGAAATAAATCACTTTATTATTAAATTAATTCATAAATAAAACATGCACAATCAAGAAAAGCAGATAACTATCAATTATCAATCAAAGCTAAACTCTATTTTGAGTTCAACTCTGCTTTTACATATTTTTGTGAGTTAATTATTCTTTATAATCAGATAACTCAAAAATCAAGCTGAGTTAATCTGAGTGATTTATGACTTTTTTTTCCATGCACCTCCAAAGCCCTAGATTTCTATAAATTAAGGCTTTAGCTCTTCACAAATCATCCACAGAATCCACAAGAATTGCATAATCACGCTGCCAAATTGGAGAATGAAGAATCATCTTTGTGAATCCAAGCTTTGTGAGATCAATATTGCATAGTTTTTCATATCATATTAGTTTTCATTTGTTAGATCATTTAGCATATCATAGCATATCAATTTCATCTAGCATAGATTCATATCAAGTTTTCATCATAAATTGCATCTAAAATCCAAAAAAATAGATTAATTGCATTCATATTTCATATCAGTTTTGCATTCAAATCCTTCATTTAGGTGTCATCAAGGTCATTGATCTTGATACAATCTGAGAACATCATACTCGCACCTATTAGAAGGCAGTAAATCACCTGGTTAGTTTAGCTTTCAATTCATTGCACGATTTTAGTTTTTGCTAACCTCTAATGTTTTACTGAAGTGTTGTGTCTACAGATCAAGTACAAAATTCACACACACACTCCACAGATCCCTTTGTAGAATAAGGAAACTGTGTTAACCTTGTAAATTGGGCTCCTGATGCAACTTTAAAAAAAAAGGCAATAAAATGCATATCAATAAATGGTATAAAACCATAGAATGCCACCAAGAGCATATTAAGAGATGTTGTAAAAGCATAAAATTGCAATTATGTGCATATCAATTTAGATCATATAAAAAATTGATAGCAATCAATGCTAATCAATGAATAATGAAGGCAATTGAATAAGATACCTCATAAACCTTGAAGAAACTTAAGATAAATGCAATGGTAACTAAAAGAGCACTAAGCAACATTATATATAAATCGGTTATAAACTCCATTGAATGTAAACATAAGTTCAAATTCCCTAACAAGAGAGGAAACATAGTTAGTTCCTTGGAAACAAACTTTTACTTGTTTACAGAAAAAGAGTATTGAATAGCTAATGTTGTTTTTGAATTAAACAAATAATATAGCTAAGGATTTGGGTTAAAACATTAAGTTTGAAGACTATCAAGTTGAAAACAATGAATAATATAGGAAAACATAGAATGTAATGAAGTTTAACTAAATGTTAAACATGAGGATAAGCGAGTAGCTTAATGTTAAAAAAAATTAATTATTTTGATAAAACTTTAAAGTAACTTTATTGAAGTTATTAACCAAAAGGAATGCAATACCGAGATAATATAATGGCAAAGATTGAGAAATAATAATGTAACATAATGTTAATCAACCTTTGAATGATTAAATAATGATTTTAAAAATTTAAATTTTTGTTAAATCTTTAATAGAAGTATTAAGTGATAAACAAGAAATTAAAACTTTAATTGAACGATTAAATTTTGAATTTAAATATAAATTGATAAAACTATAATAATTGATTAATGTAAACTTTAAACAAAAATTTAAATGATTTTAAATTGTAAATTTAAATGTTAAACATTATTGAAAATTATAAACAATTAATTTAAACTATTAAACATAACAACCGATTAAACTATCGTATGAAAACTATTAAAAAATATTAACTAATAACAAAGTAATGTTATTAAAACAATGTTAAAAAAAATTTGTTTTTTTTAAATAACAAAGCAATGAGTTTTTAAATAATTATTTGAATGAATTTAATGTAAACAAAATACATAATGAACGGTCAAATTATTTTAAAAACATTCAAACTAGAAGTCAAACTAGAAACCAAAGTTAGGAAAGGGCAGAGAATATCATAAATAAACCGGAGACGTTACTAAACAAGGGATATAAGGAAGAATAATGGTCAGTGCAAACTATATGAGGAATCATTCAAAATAAAATTCAAACTAAGCCTAGAATAGCTAAAATGGCAGTGAAAGATAAATAATAAAATAGACTTGAGCAGAGAAAATGTTGGCAGCCAAGCAGTGACTGGCTCAAACCTGTGAATGGAAGCAGTGATACAAAGAGTGATGGGAGAGAGAATCAGACTGGGATAGAGGCAACTAGAGGAGTTACAAAGAATATATATATATATATATATATATATATATATATATATATATATATATATATATATATATATATATATATATATATATATATATATATATATATATATATATATATATATATATATATATATATATATATATATATATATATATATATATATATATATATATATAGTAGGAAAGATAACAATTAGACATCCTACCAAACATTTTTCTTCATTGGATGAAGGTTCATTAAAGTATATATGCTCTAAAAATAATTTTAAAAATGAGGTTTTGATATATGCGCAATGAAAACATGGATTTCTTTCAAATTTCAATTTTTTTTTTACTATAATAGACATATCAATGAAAAATGAGAAGGCCCATGTTTGGTGTAAATATGAGAAATCAATGCAAGATGATCCATTACTAAAAAGGGGTGGAAGACATTGATAAGAAATCACCTTAGAGTTCACAATATGAGAACATGCTTCAAATGACATGCATAATGAATTCAATGACATGGTCAATAGCATCTCCATCGATCGATTAGTTTCTCTAGACCAATATATTAAACAAGATTTTTGATATCCAGACAAGGGAAAGACCTCCTCAAATATGCTCTTAAAATTTGACGGGTTACTCACCTCAACTTCATGCTCCCAACAGTCATAATTGCCCTCCACTTCAATCAAATTAACATTATTGCTAGAATCTAATAGTAATAACATTTAAAAAAAAATTGAGATCCACTACAACAAATCCCTGTGATTAGCTCCATTTTTTGCTTCGACCCATCATTATAATGTATTTTTCTCCATTTTTTGAAACAGTTGGTGCTATTTATTGGGATGGTGTTATTTTTGGCTTTTTTGTGCCAATCAAAATAAGTAGGCACTAAATTAGGTTCAATTTAGTACCTAAATTAGCGCATAAATTAGTAGGTCATCATGATTGATATTTTTGCTAGGACAAACCATAAGGTCTGTCTGTCAAAGTGGTCTTGTTGTATTAAGAAAGTCTATCAGAATGGCATGTCACATCAGAATAACCTTGCACTAGTCTTGAAGATTGTATATCTCACGTTGATAGAGGAAAAGCTAAGGTCATTAGAAGGATTTTCGAATGTTCATCCCAAAAATGAGAAGGATCACTATAGACATAACAATCATTGGAGAGAGTGTTGATTTTAGAAGGTCTTCCATCATGACAAAGCAATTATAAGATTCACACTAATAATGATGGGTTCATGGTGTCATTGGAATGAATTTTAAATGTCCTTTCGATATTGTTAAGATAAACATGTGATTAAGATCATCGGGAGGGAACTTAATGTCGAGGGAACCATTTTGTGTGACAGTAAAGACATGTCATAATGATGGAGAAAAAGGATAAAAAAAAGGGGCATCAAGAAGATATATGACCTTGGGGAGCCTTTTTGTATGTCTTACTGAGTACCTAGGTCACCTCGATGAACATTATCGATCAATTAATGAATTGGAGTTGGAAATTTAAAAGTGATGGGTCCTCCTGATACATAAATTGATGATAGCAAAGATGATCTACATTAAAGAGACTTATACCATCGAAGAGAATTCCTCAAGTCTGTCTAATTACTTAGGTCATCCTGAAGAAGGGAGTGATATTGATATCATCAAGAGGCGTTCCAATATGTCACCCCAAAGTATATAGGAATGGACAAGGTACATCAAGAATACTACTTATTTTGGAATGAAATCTCTTTCTCTTGCCCATTACTCATGTTATGTCGATAATGGTGAAGACTAGCCTAATATCAGGAGGAATTCATTTATATCTTACTGAAGGTCATTGTACATGAATATTTTGATAGAAGATTCATCACTTCCTCTCATGAAAATGATTTTGTTAAGAAGCATACACTATACAATGGAAAAGAGGTTCAACATGAAGATACTAATGGTTCAACTATATAAGCCAGGTTACATAAATATTAGAGAGATAGGCTATATTAGAGGGACATCACTTTATGTTTCTGAATGTCTAGGTCACAACGACATTAGAAAGACTTCATATATGTCTCTCTAAGATATTCAAAATTGATTCAAGAAGAAAAAGTCCTTGGAAGGTCACATATTTTCAACAAGACTATTAAGCATTCTCCCTTACCCGTTTACAAATAAGTTCAGTCCAAAAGGCATCTAAAATCAAATCTGGACATACTAGGTTTCTCAACGATCAAAAACACATTGGGATGATTTTTGACCTCTCTCTTCAATGAACCATGTCACATCGACATGACAATTCAAATTTCAAAAAAATATTAACTACTAGTGCAGACATTAATGGATGGATAAGGGATCACCATATGAAAAGATCAATTAAATGAAGAACATAAAATGAATTCATCCCAAATAAAGAGATTGAATTTGTAGAGAAACAAAGGTAAAGTGGTTGAGTTGGTGATCAATGAAAATATTCTAAAAGTTGTATCCAAGTAAGTAGCAGGTTATCTCACTCTAAGAATCTTAGTCATTCTGGGCATAATTCTGGTTAGGGATTCCAATTGTGTTCTTATATATAACATAAAACAATGGAGAAACCAAAGGCCAAAAGACAAAACTTGACACCAAAAAACTTGAGCCAACACAGAGTGAACCATTGCAAGAAGTGGAAGGGGACACCAAGAAGAGGAAGTTACACCAAGATCTTCTTGATTGATTTCCCAATTTCGGACCTAGCTCAAGAATAACTATTACATTAAGACCTGATGTAGAAAGGTTACAAAATAAGAAAAAGGATGCAGGTGTTGTGTGGACACCAATTAGGGGATACAAACTATTCATATTCCATTACAAGAGGAAGGATAGACATGATCCCATATGCAACCAATAAAAAATTAATTTAGGAAAGCTAGTTGTTCTGAGTGTTTTTGTAAATATTAATCTATTATAACTCATGGCCATACATTAAAAATTGCTTTGGTTGCTAGGTTGTAATGTTTAGGGGGAATATTTTTTTCACATTACCAAAGAATATATCTCAGTGGTATTTTATTTAGATTATTTATGTGACTATGAGATCAGTAGTGAAAACCCCATTAATGAATATAATAGAATGGACACCACCTACAAGAGATGGAGATCACCCTTACATATAGAGAAAGGGTAAATAAAAATGAATTGGCCAAGTTTGAGGACACTAAAGAGCCTCCTTTTCATGTAGAGTTGTTTGAGAGATAATTGCAATGTACCTACTTCTCCATTGGTCTTGTCCTAGGTATGGAAGTCATGGAGTTCATGTCCCTTGTGCCAATGGTGGTTGCATCAAATGTATAGAGCCATAACTCTCAACCTTTTAATTTTTCTTCATGCATAACTAGAATGATGGGCACAGGGTTGAAAGTTGAAAATAGAAACCCTTCTTGTATATATTTCAAGCATTATTCTATTTTAATGCACATGATAAATTATATGGAGCTAAAGAGATTGGAATGTGGTCAAAAGAGCTCAAAATTGTACACAAAGATGATGAAGGGCAACTAAAGCCTATGCAATTATGGAAATCAATTTGGGACAATAGATATCCAAAATCAAATTATGTATTCTTTGAGGAGTTTTTTGTTAAGACATTATACAAGTTTTTTAATCACCCATTACCAACTACCCACAAAGATTGAGAGATTCTTGAGACCTCTTGAATATGTTGAGAGGAAGAAGGTTAATCACAATTGGGGGATTGGTACTCCTTCAAATATTGTACAATGATCTGGGTATTTAGGTTTAAAGGCACTCCCTTCTTGCTTCCCAACACTATATCAAATATGTTTTTTTTTAGAAATCATAAGGCAATTGGACTCTAGTGTTATGAATTTGAGTTCATATGGTAAGAAATCTCTCATATTAGGTACCCTAATCTTTTGTGACTTTACTATGGTGGCCATTAATGGGTATGATCTCATAAGAGATAAACTTGCACAATAAAACCTGAGGAGTGGGGCATCAAGAAAGAAATTTGATCCAGAGGAGTTTATTAATTTTTTTAGAAAAGAACAAAGTTTGAGCGGTTACATGCATGAATAATTTAGTAAGGCTGACCTCATAAGGAATATGGAAGAACAAGAGTCAACACAAGACATTGATGATTACAAAAAAAAAATGGATAAAAAATGGAGGGAGTTATAAGAAACTCAGTTTATATCCTCTACCAGTGAGGAATCCTTTGATGAAGATACATAGCATGCTAAGAGAAGTGTTCCCTAGGGCCAATATGAACAATTTTTTTCTATCAAGTTTGAGGAATATCACACTCCTTTACATGGGAAGGAGGATATGGGTAAACCCTCAGGTGCTTCTAATGAGGATGCAAGACAACTAGCTTTCAATCAGTTCATTTTTTATGATCATTTTATTGGGTCTTTTGAATTTAAATATTTCTTATATAAGTATAAAGGAAAATTATCAAGGGAATCAGTTGCAAGTGCTACACAAAAAAATGAAGAGAAATTATTGAGTAGGCTTAAAACAAAGGTGGATCATGAGCTAAATACCATGACCCTAGAGAGGGGGAGACAATTATTACATGATGCAAGAATCATGATCTTTCCTAAATGGGACTTGAGTGTTGCCTTGGTATTTGATAGTTTTATACACAGTGGTGAAACCCAACACAAATTAAACCCAGAGGATGTAGATCAGATATATATAGGATCAAGGTATAACCTTGATGAAAAATCTTTGCTAATATGGGAATCATATTCACCACACAAAACCTATTGAAGATCATTGATACTAAAAAAGTATTTGGACACATGATGACATTAAAAGTAGGGGAGGTAGTCTCCATAACCACTTTTGATCTTAACATAAATGTAGCTAGTTAAATAAGGCTTAGATACAACAACTAGTAAAGGAAAGAGACATGTACAAACTAAAAAATGAGAGGTTACTTCTTGAGAACACATCCTTAAGAGATACAATTCAAGAATCCCCCAAAGAATTAACATGTCAGTCAGATCATGCTCTCTTAGAAACACAAGGGGAGAGATCCCAATGAAAGAGAAAGAGTGAAAATTTAGAAAGACAAAATAAATAATTGAATACATAGTTGAATAGGGATAGATTTGAGACAATCTCTAAGATAATTTGGATAATACATTTTGTAATGATGACTTAGGTGCATAAATTATGGGTGGGTCACATGAAAAAAATTAATGCTATCCAAGAACAAAAATGGTTGAATGATAGGATAAATGAAAAGATATAGGAATTGTAGAGCTAGAAGCCACCAAATGACAAAGCCATCATATATGCCCAAGAAATGAAAAACAAACACATGGACCATGTTATAATTTTCTTATGTTAAAGATAAGCGAGTTCAAAGAAGTGGTCTAAGAAATCATTCCTTCTCTCTTTAATTCAATATGGGAGATCTAAAGAGCTAGGATGAGTGGATTATAGAGTACATGTCAATGCTTCTAAAAGCCTTGGAAGAAGTAAATAATGAAGATCGTGTGATGGATAAAACTTATAGCCACTTGGAGAAAATGTTCAACATTGAATTCTCTATGAGGAATATCATCAATGATGCTAACAAGTATTACAAACAAGAATACATTGATCATGTTGTATAGTTGTATCTATGGCTAAGTAGGGATTAATCTTTGTTGTCTTTTATGCTTTTAGTTTTTTTAATATTAATTTCAGAAGATAAATTGTGAAGAGGCATGACCTCTTCAAAATATTTTTATATATAAAATAGATATGTAATGTTGAAAAGGACATTTAATATAATAGATAATAAAATATACTTTCTCTAGAATTCAATGGCAATACATCATTTTCTTATGAGCTGTATTGTTTTGTGATTTTAGTTCAAGCAACTAAGGATTGTTTATGTTCTTGCATGTTAAGTTGTTAAATGTTATTATGATTTAGATATCAAGGGTGTCTTAAATCATTTGAAGAAACAAAAATACTTCTTTATATAACTTGTTTAATTGGCCCTCTCAAGAAGATTTTCAAGTCAAGTAGATAATTTATAATAGCATGGATAAATTAATCATGCTTAAAGAACTAAAAAGTAGACAGACCTGCACAAGTGGTTGGTTTAAAAATTATCTTACAAAATAGTACATTAGGACTTTATTAGGGATTGATTCTGTTACCCAAGGAAAGACAAGGCATGGATCATTTAATTTCATTAAAACTTACATCCAATCAGTTAAAAGAAGTAGGAGAAATAGAAGTAGGAGAAATGGACATAGGAGGAAAGATAGGAGATTAAATAGATTTAAATCTACATACCAATTTGATCATTTAGAAGAAGAATTCTAACAATACAAAGTGTAGTATTCTATAAAATATCATCAAGCTCTGAGAGATAGATGGTGAGAAGGTGTACCCACCTTGGTCTAGAAAAACCTAAAGTGTATGGAATTAAATCCATATTGTTTTATTCCATCAGTTGGCCAAATCATTTGTAATACCCAAATATAGAGCTTGGCATACTCTTAAGGAAATTACAATTTGTTGATTTGGGAACCAACAACTCCTATAGAATAATCTCATAAGTAAAATAATCCAACAATACATATTAGAATTTAATTAGGAGTAGTAGGACCTTCAAAATTTGGGACAACATAAATAATTACCCCTTTGTTTGAGTGATCCAGAGAGATTTCTTGTTGTACACTATGAGGAGAAATCCTTCCTCCATTTTCTTCAACCTGTGCAACTTCACCATTTGTCACCTTCTCACTTTACATTGGGTTGAGCTCCATATTCTTAGGGAAATCATTAACCTCTTCTAGGTTCTCATGGGGCATGGATATGCTTTCATGTTGACGTTTCATGATATCCATGAGATCAAGTTGTAATTCCACTAGATGTTACCTCTCCTTGATCAACCCCATTTTTTGGCTAAAACAATCTGAATTGTTTAGATGATGGTCAACATTTGATGTAGATTACTCACCAAATCCAAAACTTTCTCAAATCTTTCTTCCTACGAGTGCACACATCAACTCTTTGTCAATTCACAACTTCACTCTATCTCCTTCTAATGCTTCAAAATTATAGCATATTGGTTGGAAATTTAGAGAGGGAGCACCACCCACACTTATAATCACCAACCATCAAATTCTTGAAGGACCCAACTGATATGTAATTAATCTTCCATGAACAAGACCCATGTTCAATACTCGACTTAATCCAAGTTTGAAGAATCCTGCACATGTCTTTAGCCATAATTTTCTAATAATGTGTACCAGAGAAAGAACATTGATTGGATATGAGCCTATGGAACCACCTAAAATAATTCCCCTCCTATGTGTAAGTATTGACACTAGCCTTCCCAAATACCGTATGTGTCACATCATTCATTATGCCACCTTTCATTCAATATCTTTTCCATATATTATATTGTAAACCTACCAAAAAATCTACATCACCTTGAAGGATTACGATGAGGTGAACATAGGTTAATGCCATAGTGATAATTATCATGATGGGGTACATGTAGAGTGAACTATTCTCACCTATAATTCTCCAATCTCCAACTGCACCCCTCGATTGGCTTAAATATCAACATGTAAATTCAAATGTCACAACACATGCTCAAGTTGATCGATTGAAATAAAGCCATTAAATCAACAATTCTAATAACAAAAGAAGGAAATTGAGAGCCCTTACTAGATTTGAGAGCCCTCTAGTCACCCCTCTTTGTCTCCAACATATTAAGGTATGTATGACAATCAATTTGAGAGAATTTTTAAGTTAAGTTTCAAATGGACTAGGTTGTCTCACACATGCCTATGTATGAACATGAGGTATCAATGACATGTTTTGACAAAGGTAAAATTTTTAGATAATGTTTGTACACCAACAACTTGGAAATTTCTTTTATAACACCATTTTTACATCATAACACCACTTGCGACAACCATAATATGACCTCTAGTCTTGGGTCATATAAAATAGATTTGAATCAACATTTTGGTGATGAAAATGGGTGGTCTTGTGAGCATTTTGTGAGAAGTATGAACACGAGTAAAATATTCATAACAACATTTTAGACCAACAAGATTATAAATGAAATAAAACATCTTATTATTAAAGATTCTCAATGACTATGTTATCATTCTATATTTTATTATGTTTTCCATACTTATTTCTTCTTATATTTGAATGAATGTTAGTTTTTGAGCCTTAATATTGTGCTTATGTGAATGAATATGTTGATACAATAAAGCATTTACCATGAATGTTTTCAATTACATGTTCAAAATTATGTTCAACATAAAAATGGAAAGTATTTAAAAATAATAAAGTTGCTTATTTAAATAATTGTGAGTTATGTGCATTAATATTTTATTAACTTTTTTGTCTTCACAAACATATGTTGATACAAAATGAATGGAAGAAGCATCCAAGTAATCCTATTTTTTTTGCCAAAAATTCATATCAAAGATTAAATAATTTAAGATGTTTCAGTAGGTAATTTGTATTGACACAAATAATATTACTAAAGCATTTCAAAGTGTAGGCCATAAGAATCATCATTTTTTAACATTATTGTCTGCTACAATGTCATCCAGTGTATCATTGTCAATGTTCATATGTTCTTTCAAGTATTTAATATTATCATCATCCTCATCTTGACTTGCATCACCTTCATCATCATTGAAATTTGACTGTAGACCATCTATATTGTTACCGGATTTATTTGCATCATCATTTTCTATACCATCCATATTGTTGTCTTCCATAACATCATCTAACTCTAAATTATTGTCTTCTTTTTCCTAGTCATAACCATCTTCAACATCATCATGGATGTCAATTTATTCAATGTTATCTAATCCATGTCTCTCATTTTGTTGGTCAACATTTTTATGCTTAGTATCCACCAATGCATCATCAAATACATGCCTTAATCTTGGATCATAATGTATGAAAAATATCCATTTTGGGTAAAAAAATATCTTCATAAAAAATACCTGCACATGAATGACATACACATATTAGATATATGTTATAGAAATTTTATTTATTAATAAACTCATGTATATATTCACAATAAACTATGAATTAATAGAATTAATGATCACTAATGCTTCTTGTTTGAGTTAAGGAAATACTTACTCACAATGAATTGGTAGAACATAAGGTTGTGTATCCTCCGATAGGAACCATGACGAATCTATAGAAAACAATCCACTATGCATATCATGTATTTGTGCCCTCTCAAATGCTTCATACCATCTACACTTAAAAATACAACACTTAAAAGAGTAGCAATCCAACTCAATAATTTCTTGTATTTTCCCAAATATATTGTAGATTCCCTTAAATTATATTCTTATCTTTTGAGCTTGATCAATTGGATTTCTTGAAGTCAACTATGATGCCACAATTAAAGGTTCATCTCTTTACATCTACACTTTCTACATGATAATGTCGACCATATACCCACATTGTTGGATATTTCCTTGCCTATGAAAGATCATTTATTTTAGTGAAAAAATATAATCATGAATATTAAAATAGTTAATAATGTTAAAACTATAAGGAAAAAACATTTTGTTAACTGTACTTTTCTTTCACATCCTCTAGACATGTTGATTTCATCTTCTATTATGTTTGAATCTATACCTGCATCTTCTATTCAATTTTGAATTTTGTTCGATAACCCATTTTAGTGTGCAATATTTTCCCCATTTCCCAAGAAGATCAATGGGAAGTGGAGTATTCCTTGGGTTCTATTGGAGCTCTAAATTTTTGGCAAAATTTGGAGTTCCATAGTGATAAAACCCTAAAAAATAGCCTCCTAAACTCCATGCCTAACAAGTCATATCTCCATATTAGCCACTTATAAATAGGTCTATACATTCATTTTCATCCTCCCAGAGTCAAACTTGATAAGTTGCTAGATTACTATGCCCTTATGATCCCTAAACAATCTTATAGTGCATCTTGTAGATCCCTCCAGGTAATTCATTCTTTTGAGTAGATATTTAAATGTCTATGATCTCCCTCACCAAATAAATTGTTCCATATGATTGTATGCATAATAAGGTAGTCAGTTATCCATTTTCAAAGCTCTATGAGTACCATTATAACATTCAAAATGTTTCATAAACTAACACTATTTGTTAGGGACAAATTGTGGCTCGATGAATTGACAATTTTTTTTCAATCAAGGCAATTGAAGAGATTAAAAATACATGTATAAAGAGATGAAATGGGATGAATCATCAGATTATTTTTAATTCAAAGCTAAAAGAGTAAGGAAGGAATCTCTATGATAGGAACAATCAAAATTTTGAAAGAGAAGGTTTCAGAGATGTTGGAATTTCAAATTTATGTAAAGATGATGTTGACAGAGGATGAAAATGATCAAAATTTGAAATAAAAAAAGACCCAATTCAGAAAATCTGATTTCCAAGCTCTAGTTAAAATCTTAGCTTTTCATGAGGTGTTTTGGATTTTTGACCAAACCCAAACCCTAAAGATAGGTAGAACTTATTTTTTAATTAGTTGATTAATTTTTTCAAAAAGTTTTTTAATAGGGTGGTGTCTTTTCACCCTAAAGGGATGTAAAAACTATTCAACCACACATATATGTGTGGTGTAAAATGTAAAGAGAGCAATGTTTTAGATTATAATCAAATATCAATACCATCACAATGTAAATCATCTTTGTAAGCGAACATTTCAATATTAATATAAAGCCAGTATTTTGTCTTTTTGTCAAAGTTGTGGATTAATTATTTAATTTGATGAGTTCTTTGTGATTTCTATTCCAAGAAGCAGAAGCTATCTGAGTCATTGTGTGGAGAAGTTATTTCTAATTATACTATAGTTTGATTATTAGAATTAATATAGATGTTCATATTAATTCTTTCTTATTGGTCTTTTCCCAGTAAAAGTTAAATTCACTAAGACTAATTGCAATGTGATTTAATAGCCAAAGGAATATAAGGTTAGAGTAGTTTATAGATCCATTCAAGGAGTGGAAGTAAAAATTTTCCTACAAATTTATATGTAGGATCAAGGAGGAAATTGACTCTATTACCTAATAGGAAGAAGGCACTAGTATTATATATTGGAGTCTTTGTTTGAAAGAAGACCAAAATCTTAAGCAACAATCAAAGGCTAAATCATTCAATACTCTTAACACAAGTTTGGTAATTAAAGATTAAGTTTTAAATTGTGAATCACACAATATGATCCCCCTCAAGAATTTATTTCCATCTTGAGAGTGTTGGATTAGGAGAGATAGGGTATCGAGAGGGGAGGGGTGAATCAGTGCCCACAAAAACTTAAACTTGTAAACCTTTCAGATCTATAACAACAAATAGTAGTAACCTTGCAAAATAACTTGAATCTAATGCATGTATCATTCATCCATTCAACTTGTGAAAGTAAATAACATGAAATCAACAATATATCAGTCCATAACACAAGTATTTTGGTAACGCAGAAACCCTTGTTAGAAGGTAAAAACTGCAGTGGGGATGACACCCACAAATTCTTCACTACTGCAGATAGAAAAGGTTTGCCTGTTAGGGCTACAAGTTTTGATCACTTCTGGTGATCTTACCCTGTTAGGAGTACCATATTAGATCAGGTAGATCTACTTAGTGATAGGATTTAGCAACACTAATGAAGTGTGCACTCGATAAAGAGATTTACAAAAAGACTGTTAAGTCTACCTTGTTAAGATATTTTACAAAACTCTATTACAATTGTTAGAAATCAATAGGAAACTATCTGCTAATGACAAATTTGATTTTATGATATAGATCAATAAAGTATTGAATGAATATCACCTTTCTTGTGATGAATCTCTGCTCTAAATTGCTCAGTTAGCCTGCTCTTATTTTGCTTAATCTAATTTTCCCTGATAATTGTTCTGCTCTGTCTGACAACTGATAATCTTGAAGGTTGGCTAAAGCTTCAAGTGATTGTTTGTTCATACATCAGTTACATAAAGAATGATGCAAATATACAATTATATAGCATACTACTTTATGCCGCTTAACAAAATTAGGTTACAATGTCTTAGAGAAAACCCTGAGATCTACGGTGTACAAAAATAACCTAGATCAAACTATTACATAAGATCTTCATTATATTTAATGAATATCTCAACAATAAATTGTCCTTGATCTTGGTAAAACATTTTTTGATATGTTGTAACCATTTTCATATAAGAATGTGCCATTCCTGATTACTATGTCATTTCCTGTGATCCTCGGTAAACACTGTATAAATTGCTCTGTAAATATACTATCCCTCGGTGTCGATGTCTGATGCTCGGTAAAACTGTTAAGTGTTCAGTGTAAAGAGTAAACCAACTGCCTTGTCAAGCTTGCTTTTATCGACTGGCTTAATATAAGTGACTGACTGATATCATTGACTGTCTTTGATACTAATGACAACCTTTAATGCTCAATAGATATACCAATCTCCCCCTTTGGCATTAGTATCAAAACTTGAATGTATATAGACAAAATTTCTCAAAAAAACTTATATTTCCACCATATACATATATACTTATCAAAATTTCTATATACTCCCCCTCGGTGCATGCTCCCGGTAATGTGTATTATACTTAGAAAAAACTTACATATTTAGCATATACATTATTTCCCCCTTTTTGATAATAATGCCAAATGCAAAAATGTATACTTACAGCTTGTCAAAAATGTGTTGATGGGTTTTCTTTAGTGATTCCAAGAGGTTTTCCCATTCCTCTTTCAAGTTGGTGAGAGCAATGTGCTCAAGACCGACTTGTGCATGCATGTCAAAGATGTTATCCAACACAAATTTCTGGTGTTGCAACAAGTTGTTCCACTTTGACAATGTGTTTCTCAAAATTTTTTAGGTATGGTAGGAGTTCTATCTACAACTCAGTAACCTGATCATTTATCCACTCTTCTTGCTTCTTGAGATCTATTATTAACTGCCTGAGTTCCTGAACTTTGAGTATATGCTTTGAAAAAGCTTGAGGCTCAGTTGTAGCTACATATGCACTAGTTGTGATGTAATTTTCCAAACCTTTTATCTTTTCACCGATATCAGCAGTGGAGGTTTCTATAGTGCATAGCTTTAGTAAGAATTGACAAATTAACTGAGTTATAGATTTTATCTTGGTTATTACCTTAGCTAACTTGACCTTGTTTATTGCCACTTCTTGGTTGATTCTTTCTGCCAATTTATCTTAAATCCTTGATTCTGCCCTCTGTTCTATTCTCCTGTTGGTATCAACATCTGGGGCATTGATTCCTTTGGTAAGAGTAGCAAGTTGGTCCATGATCGGTGTGTCTTCATCTATGTGTACCTCAGGTACCACCTATTGTAAGATGTCTCTTACATTTTCCAATATCTCCTTGCTCTTACACTCTTGTCTTAACTTTTCTTGTGCTGCTTTCCTTGTGCATAATTCCCCATATTTTCTTAGTTCTTTGAGGCTAAGGGTCCTTGGATCACACTCAGGTATCACAATGATTTCATCTAGAGTGACTAACCCTCTTCCTTTCTTTTTCTTCTTTTTCTCTTCCGGTTCATGTGGTGAACTCTTAGCAACTAGAACAATTGCCTTCTCATCTGTGTTCTACCTGGTTGACACATTATCTTCCTTTTTCTACTCCTCGGTAACTTGTGTTTTGATTGACTAAGATTGAGCCTGTGATGTTATGTCAGATGGGGTAGCCTCATTTTCTTTAGGCTCTACTTGTGATTTTGTCTCTTCCGCTGGTGCCTCTTTCTCTTTAGGTTTGTTTGTCTCTACAGGAGGTTCAGTGCTTTGTTCCCTTGTTGTGTGTTGTGGTTGCTCAGGGTCTGAGCCTTCGGGTTGTTCCTTTGTCAAAAGTTCAATTGCTTCTACAAGTATAGGAAGCTCACCTAGTATAGATGGAAATGCACACTCAATAACTTATGCTTCATCCTCTGTGATGTCTGGTGCATTATTCACATCTTCATCATCATCCCTGTCATCAGGATCACCATTTGTGATGTCCTCAATTAGTACAGCATTGTCATTTGTCTCCTTCACCTGGATCTTTGCTAGATCTGGTGCATCATGTGAACTATCCTTGATGCCTTGTGAAACTGTAGTGTCAATCACCTTGGTAATTAATACCGTTGACTCTTTTATTTTCTTTTCTACATTCTCCTCAATAAATATTCCTTTTCCTTTTGAATTTTGTCTCTTCTTAGACAATTTTGAAATGCTAATTTCTCATTATGCTTTCTGACAGCTAGAATTGAAGTCCAGACAAGTTGAGCTGAATCATCAAGTTCTACCAGATTCTCATCTAATACTAACATTGCTTAGTGTTTCACTTTGAATCTCTTCACATATATGTCCATAAGCTCTTTAATTTCAACAAGAGATATGTTCGGTGCTACCGAAACTAGAATCTGTTCTCTCCTTTTCTTCTTGGTGTCTAATGCATATGACCACTTCTGATTTATTCTGTCATCCAATTCCTTAGGTAGTGACAATGCAAATTCTAATGGAGTTCTCTTAAAGTGAATCATCATCTGGATGATTGCTTCCTCAATTTTGTTCTGATCTTCAGTTGACATTTTGTCAAACCTGGTAAGTTCTGGATCAGAGAGATCTCCATGCTCAATAATATCTGCTGCTACTTCATCAACTGGTCTTTCTTTATTACTGACAACCAAAAATTGATTGTTTTCATTCTCATTTTCATCATCCTCAAGATCTTCTTTACTTCTTATTAACTTTTTTCTTTTCTTCAGTGGCTCAGCTACAGCCTTCCAACCTCTTTTAGCATATGTTTTTGTTGGTGTAGCTACCCTAGGCTTAGTGACCTTTACTGCTCCCTTCTTCTATGGTGGTGAAGCTACAGTGGATGACCTTGTGTGTGCACCTGTCTGTACTGGAAACTACCTCTTCTTTTGAGCTTTAGTGGGAGAAAGTGTTTTAGATTCTTGTTCTTTCTTAGACTCAGTTTCTTCACTGTCATAAGGTTTGTCAGCCAACATCAACTAACCTTCAGTTGGAGGTTCAACCGGTGACTCCTCAGATGAGTCAGAAACATCACCAAACTTTTTAGATTAAAATTTCTTCATTTTCTTTGCTTTCCTAGTAACTTTACCAATGACAAGTCCAGTTTTAATTCTTGACTTTGCTTCTTCGAAGGTTCCAAACCTTTTGACCTTTTTGTCCTTCAGTAATGCTAGCAGTTCCTCAATAGATTTCAAAAAGAAATCATGTTCCATTTCGTAATCCATAGGTGCTAGCCACTTTATTCTCGGTTCAATTGCCTTAATCATAGTGTGGTTGGTGTTCACTAGAAAACAAATGTCCATCTCAAATTTCTCGACCAATGAACTCGGTATTCTACTTCTCATATTCATCTTAACTTTGAATTCTTCAAAATAACTATCCAAGATATTTCCTACATTATCTCCTAGACCTTTCATAATGCCAAATATTTGTGAAGTAATCGGTTTCTCATCTATCCAATTAGTGTGACCAATGGAGGGAAATAATTTCTGGAGATAGAAAAACAAACACACAATTAGTGAACCAAACTTATAGGTGTTGGTCTTTTGTGACCTGATGGTTTTCATATTTTCTTCAACCTGTCTCAGTAGTAGCTCAACAAGGTCTATCTGATGACCCTTCTTTATCAATTTGTAAGCCATGTCTACTGCACTACATGGTACACTATTTTCCCTACTTGACTGAAAGATTTAATAACCAATAACATGTGCCGTGAAATTCACTTCGGGATCCATAATGCATGCAATCTTTAATGCTCTACCATCCCATGCTGTGCCGGTATTCTTCTCAACTTTGACTCATGCAGCGCTTAGAAATTCTTTAACCTTGTCGGTAGTCAGGTAACTAGTAACCCTTCTAATCATTCTCTTTGTTACTTGGATCGGTTTCTCTAACCAAAATATGCCATCATGAAAGTGACTTAATACAACCCTAATCCATTCATTTTTGAAATTCTTCAAGAAATTAAGGGCATTGGCAAGTCCAAGTGTTTCAACAATTTTGTGATCTAGTTTTAGTTTGATTTCCTTCTCACAAAGTGCCTGAAATGCGACATACATATCGAAATCTCCAATTTCACCAATTTTACAGTGAATATATGATGTTATGTCTTCCATCAACAAAACCCTAGGTGGGATGCTTGAGAAAGCTCCCGCTGAATCCATTTTGCTTGCAACTTCTGATTGCAACTTATAGTGGGGTTCCTTGTAACTTGTTGACACAATTAGATTAACTTCTTCTTCTATAACCTTAGAGGAACTCACAGTAGATGCCACTTCAATAAACTAGGTTTTTGGTAAGTTACGAAAAATTACTCGGTAGGGTTTCAACTTACTCGGAATGTATCGATTATTATGCTCGATTCGATCTGCAATAGCTTGAATGACTTTGAAGGATTCTGTGCTCGAACACGCTCTTGAAATTTTAGCTCTTTGAAATCACAATTTGAAAAATGAACTCCGTCTCCCGTGTATTTATAGATTTTTCACATTCCCGCTCAAAACTTTATGCAATAAATGCTCAACCTACTTTCTAGTTTATGACAACTGTCAGCTCGATGACTACTACCAACTTTTCATCAGCTCGGTTAACACTAGATTCCTTTGCTCGATTGATGTGTATGCTCGGTTAACCTTGAATAGTGATTACCAACGGGTAACCAACGCTCGGTCTAACTTTTACCGACTATATAACTTTGTTAGCTTGATACATATAAACCACAGTGCATCTTCATTCATGTAGATTTGGTATTTTCTCATCATATATAAGGAACTATATGTAAGATATGCTCAATTGACATGTCAGTCCCATACATACCTATATCACCTTAAGTGGAGGTACTGAAGTCACCCAATCCAGTGGATGAGGTTTCACCGACATCATTGCTTGACTCAACATTCTCATTAGATGCCTTTCTCCACATAGAATTCCTGATTCTCATGATATCTGCTATAGTGTTTCCATTCTCAAATACATGATTTTCCCTTGGTGCTTGATCTCTGCAGTCTTTACTTAAATGATCGACTTTATGACAATGCAAACATGCCATTCCGGTACTTGTCCAGCTTCTTGATTATCCAACCCATCTTTTTCTATTACAATTTGCTCCAATGTGCCGATATCTACCACATGAAATACAGTTAGCCCATGTGTTATAATCCCAAACATAAGAGTTACCTTGTCTCTTTGGATGATAAGGCTTGCGTTGAGTTTTCTGCTTAGGAGTCCATACTTGCTTCATCTTAGCCTTACACTCTCCTGCAGCATGTCCGTGTTTATTACAAGTATAGAATAATTTCTCCATAGTAGTATTGTTAGCATTATCATTCAGTTTAGCTCTACATTCATAAGCTTGATGACCATATTTTCCACAATAGTAACAATATCCATCAAACTTAGGAGTGACAGGAGGTTTACCTTGTGTTCTGCTTCTACAAACATTAGAAGTATGTCCCGGTTTTCGACAGTGGTAACATGTCAACACTTTAGGTCTTTGATTTTGATTGTTATTGCCATGTTCAACTTGTTGTGATGACTCTCCTTCATTGGTATAGCCTAATCCAGCTTTGCTCCCAAATCTTCTTTGATTAACCATAAAATCATCAATCTTCTTGGAGTTATCTTCAGCTAGTTTCATCATTTCATTATGTTGCTGTTGGATTTTTACTTCATTTCTCAGTTTCTAATTTTCTTCTCTGAGTACTGCAACATCTTCAAGTCTTCTAGACAATTCTCCATTCACTCAGTTGACTTCTTGATACACAACCATCATTTGATTAGATATTTGAAAGTGTCGGTCGGTGAGTCTTTGTATCTCATTCTCTTTAGCTTGTAGTTATTCAGTTGTCTGTCTTTGGTCTTCAATAGCTAGATTTCTTTCTTATTCAACTTGTCTAGCATTGTTGATTATTTCCACCATTCTCACCATCTGAGATTCTTGATCGATTTGCAGTGCTTTCACTTGTTCAGTTAAATGCTGATCCTTTTCAGACAAATCAGAGATCATGCTTTCAGATCCATCATAAATACTCACTGAACTAGATCCGATATGATCAAATATATCATCAATAGGTTCTTCATGATAACCAATCTCATTTTGCAGAATAGCTAGGTTCTTCATTTCAACCAGTAGTTTCTTCAGTCCTTCCTTAGCTTGCTTATACTGTTCAACAAACATCTACATCTGAATCTTCTGATTCTCAATGGTCTTATCTAACTTATATCTCTCCATGACTTAGATCTTTACCCTTCAGTGGTTAAATTGTCCAATAAGAGAATTGTGCTCTGATACCAATTGTTGGATTAGGAGAGATAGGGTACTAAGAGGGGAGGGGTGAATCAGTGCTCACAAAAACTTAAATTTGTAAACCTTTCAGATCTATAACAACAAACAATAGTAACCTTGCAAAATAAATTGAATCTAATGCATGTATCATTCATCCATTCAACTTGTGAAAGTAAATAACATGAAATCAACAATATATCAGTCCATAACACAAGTATTTTGGCAACGTAGAAACCCTTGTTAGAAGGTAAAAATTGAGGTGGGGATGACACCCACAAATTCTTCACTACTACAAATAGAAAAGCTTTGCCTGTTAGGGCTACAAGTTTTGATCACTTCTAGTGATCTTACCCTATTAGGAGTAACATATTAGATCAACTAGATCTACCTAATGATAGGATTTAGCAACACTAATGAAGTGTGCACTTGGTAAAGAGACTTACAAAAAGACTGTTAAGTCTACTCCGTTAAGGGATTTTACAAAACTCTATTACAATTGTTAGAAAGAAATAGGAAACTATCTGCTAATGACAACTTTGATTGTCTGATATAGATCAATAAAGTACTGAATGAATATCACCTTTATTGTGATGAATCTCTACTCTGAACTGCTTTGTTAGCCTGCTCTGATTCTGCTTAATCTGATTTTCCCTGATAACTGCTATGCTTTTTCTGACAACTGATAATCTTGAAGGTTGGCTAAAGCTTCAAGTGCTTCTTCATTCATACATCAGTTACATCAACAATGATACAAACATACAATTATATAGCATATTGCTTTATGCCACTTAACAAAATTAGGTTACAATATCTTAGAGAAAACCCTAAGATCTACGGTGTACAAAAATAACCTAGATCAAACTATTACATAAGATCTTCATTATATTTAATGAATATCTCAACAATAAATATCCTCGATCTTGGTAAAATGTTTTCTGATCTGTTGTAACTATTTGCATAGAAGAATGTGCCATTCCTGATTACTATTCCATTTCCTGTGATCCTTGGTAAACACTGTATAAACTGCTCAGTGAATATACTGTCGCTCGGTGTCGGTGTCTGATGCTTGGTAAAATTGTTAAGTGCTCGGTGTAAAGAGTAAACTGATTGCCTTGTGAAGCTTGCTTTTACCGACTGGCTTAATATAAGTGACCGACTGATATCATTGTCTGCCTTTAATACTAATGACAACCTTTAATGCTCAATAGAGATAACAGAGAGATCACCCTAAGTTTAAGTACAATTACAAATCTGCTATAAAAAGATTTAATCAGGAAATATTGTTAAAGTATAGGCCTACCTGCCTTGGTTATGTAGAGCCTAAAGAGTAGGGGAAGAGGATAATAATCAATCATTCCTGATAGTTGGCCAAATCAGTTTGAGGATTTGAGCATTGATCTTGGCATACTCATTGAATTTTTTAATCCATTGATTTGGGAACCAACAGATTGGTGACTCCGATGGGGAGTTGTTCATAAAATATTGTTGAAGTTTACCTAGAAGCTCTGGTGTTAGTTGTGTGGTTAAATATTGGTGCTCAATTGGAATGCAATCAACACTCAATAAACCATTAAATCAAGGATTTAGCTATAGGAGTTCAATTCAAGTGAACTAACTAAACCCTCAAAAGTGGCTTATTGCTTCCTAGTTGAAGCGAGTTTAATCCTTTTTGTGTAATACTCATCAGATTGGCATGAATGATTAGTGACTTGACTACTCCAAAATGGAATATTCAAATGCAAATACAAACTAGGAATGAAACTAGAAATACAAGATTAACAATGCTAGAATGAAAACAAGCTAGATTAATAATGCAAGATTACACTAAGAAATGAACTAAGCTAACAATGCAAGAGAGTTAAGAGCATATGATGAAAGAAACTAAAAACTAAGAATTCAAAATAGCAATATTACTTCTAGAATATAAGAATGAAAGAATGAAAATTACCAAGACGACCTAGATAGAACCCTTGAGCCAAGGAAGAGCTTCCTTTTAAAGGAATTGCCTCAAGAATAAAGGGTGGATATTAAGAGGCAAAAGATGTTAGGTAGAGATGAGTGGTGGGAAAGATCAATCTATGTGAGAGGTTTCAAGAATTTTTATTGGTCAAGCATGGTGGGAGAATAATAGGAAATAACAAATCCCCTTTTAATTATCAATTAATCAAGATTAAGTTTGCACAAAGTGCTCTTTCTAATAAAAGTGCCAGGACTTTATATTAAAGGAAAGTTTTGACAATTAAATGATTTTTCAAGTTTTAGAAATGATTTATGTTTGACTTTTTTTAGAAATAATTTAATTATGCAAGGGGGATTATCAGGGTTACTTACATAATTATGTTTAGTAATTATGCCTTTTTAGATTTAGAATTTGTTTTAACACAATTTAATCAGAATTGGGGGCTTAGGTTCTACTAGATAAATTTTGGGTGATTACATTAGTTTGTTGAAGATTGGATAGTCTTATTTTTCCCCATCTAAGTCACACAACAGATTGGCGACTCTGTTGGGGAGTTGTTTATAAAATATTTTCCAAAATCTTTGGTGAAATAAGAAGTGCACTCTATCATAGAAAGGAACCCGAAAGACTAACAAAATTTATTCCTCATAGAGAGGTAGCAACTCTAACAATTGAAAAAGTATTTCAACAAGTGACTCCACTGAGGGAGAAGACCCAGAAGGAGATAAGTAATTTTTCCTCTTTGAAAGAGGTAGTGACTCTATTAAAAAGAACCTAATGAATAAAGAAAGAACATTCAGGTATTCAAAATGTACCAAAATAAACATTCATATAAAGTTAATCAGCAACAACCACAATCAAACCAATGGAGAGAACCATTTGTTCCTGAAGCATTTAAACATGTGGACCTTAGAAACATCCCATGAAATAAAAATTAGTTCTTCCTTAAAATTGTAGATGTTGCACCAAAATTTCATGGAGATTGAGATGAATCAACTCTCAGACATTTGGAGACATTATATGAGTTCATAGATGACTACCAAATTTATGTAGAAGATCAGATGATAAAATTATTTTCCAGATCACTAAGAGATAATGCAAGGGAAACCTACAATTCATTTCCCCCTCAAAGTATCTCATCATGGAAGGAATTTGAGTGGTGGTATGTAAATGAATTCCACGACACAACTAAAGAAGACAATGAGCACTTGTATACACAAGAAGAAAATAAGAATTGTATTATGGAATCAAGATCTTGTATATATCTTTTGGATTCATTCTTCAATGTAGAAAGATATGAAAATGAATTTACAGTATATTTTTTCAAAAGAATTTTAGAAATTTATGGGCAAATACCTTCAAATAATAGGCCTTTGCATTATGAGTTATGCAATAAGATATATGAATCTGAATCTTGCATGACTCCCAATTGAGATTTGTGCTCAATCAAGTACATGAAATAATTATTGGACAAATGGTTGGAGAAAATAATGAATGTGAAAGGAATGATGATATGATGTAATCCACAGAAGAGAACATGGAATTAAATAAATCAATAATTGATTCATGTGTAGACGATTATTGTAATGAAAGAACCTATGAAAAAGATGTAGATAGTAGTAATTAAGAGGAGGAAGGTTCACTTAGCAGTGAACAAGTGTCAGAAGTTTTGGACAAAGAATATCAAAAGTAGATTCATGAAAAATGGATCAAAACTTTTTTTGGCTCACGAAAATGAAACAATGCAAAAAATGAATCTTTCCTATGAGGTGCTTGATGGAAAAAAAGAAAATCAATTCATTCATATTAATAGAAATTACTTTGATGAGAAGGAAGTCTATGAAATAGAAGAGGCATATGGTTTCCAGGATGATGATGCATTTAGTGAGAATACAGATTATGATCAACATAGAGAAGAAAATATATCTGAAAATAACTTAATTTTTTTTTTCAAATCTACTATATAATGAAATAATTGAAGAAGATGTAGCTTGTGATGATATAGTAAAATAAGACCAAATATTTTGGCATGATACTCTTGAAATTAATTCTTATGCATGTCTGAATCCAACATATGAGGATTATAAGGTATTTCTAGAATATCAAGAAATTGAACCAATGGACAAAATAAAATGTTGTTCAAAAGAAATTAGTAATCTAAAGTTTCATCAAGAAAGACATGTGGATCACATTTTGGATACTTGGTTGGCAACATAAATATTTCCAAAGGAAAGAAATGTAATATAAATTTGCCAAAAAAATTTCCTCTCATAAAAGTGATGCGTAGGTAAAAGGTGAATCACAAGGTCAAAAGGGCAATCATGTTTGTGACATTGGGAATTTTAATCATTACTATAAAAACTATATTCAAGTAAAATCTACATATGACACTAAATTTAGCTTCAAGACATTTTCAAAAGAAAAGGGGCATAATAAAGGATTAGGTTTTTCAAATAAATATGAAGTGCAATACAATTGTTTTGATTCATTACAACTGAGAATGATGGGAAGTCCTAAATATTATACATATGAGGTCAAACAGACTAATTTCATATGTGAAGGAGAATGAAAAAATTTGGAAAGGAAATTAGCTAGATTAAGTAGTGAAGCAAATGATGATGATACTTCTAGGAGGTTTATATTGTCACATGATCAAAATCAAGTTTTTGACAGGGGAAAGAATTGACAATTCTTTTAGGGGGCTTGGGGCCACCAAATGAAGTTTTCATATTAGGATTAATCTGATTAAATAAATAAATATGGTTTACTTCTCTGAGAGATAACTTGAATCTTGTTATGCTCACAAGGAGCATATGTCCCGAGAAAAAGCCTGTTGGAGCTTTAAATTTTTGGCAAAATTTGGAGTTCGATAGTGATAAAACCCTAAAAAATGGCTCCTAAAATCCATGCCTAACAAGTTAGTTCTCCATATTAGCCACTTATAAATAGGTCTATACATTAATTTTCATCCTTTTAGAGTCAAAATTGATATATTGTTGGAGTACTATGCCCTTATAATCCCTAAACAATCTTATAATGCATCTTGTAGAGCCCTCCAACTAAGTCATTCTCATGAATAGATATTTAAATGTCTAAGATCTTCCTCACAAAATCAATAGTTCCACATGATTGTATGCATAATAAGGTAATCCTTTATCCATTTGCAAAGCTCTATGAGTACCACTATAATATTCAAAATGTTTCATAAAATTACACTATTTGTTGGGGATAAATTATGGCTCGATGAATTAATTTTTTTTTTCAATCAAGGCTGTTGATTAGATAAAAAAATACATGTATAAAGAGATTAAATGGGATGAAGCATCAAATTATTTTCAATTCAAAGATGCAAGAGTAAGGAATGAAGCTCTGTGATAGGAACAATCAAAATTTTGAAAGAGAAGGTTTCAAAGATGCTAGAATTTCAAATTTCTATCAGGATGATGTTAACAGAGGATGAAAACAGTCAAAATTTTAAAATAAAAAATACCTAGTTCATAAAAGCTGATTTCCAAGATCCACTTAAAATCTTAGTTTTTCATGAGGTATTTTGGATTTTCAACCAAACCCAAATCCAAAAGATAGGTAGTTATTTTAAATTAGTTGATTAATTTTTTCAAAAAGGTTTTTAATAGGGTGGTGTCTTTTCACCCTAAAGGGGTGTAAAAACCATTCAAACACACACACACACACACACACACACACACACACACACACACACACACACACACACACACACACACACACACACACACACACACATGAGATAAAGCATTCAGATTGTAATCAGTATCATATCAATACCATCACAATGTAAACCATCTTTGTAAGAAGACATTTTAATATTAATATAAAGCTAGTATTTTGTCTTTCAGTCAAAGTTGTGGATTAATTATTCAATTTGATCATTTCTTTGTGATTTCTATTGCCAGAAGTAGAAGCTATCTAAGTCATCATCTGGAGAAGTTATTTATGATTATACTGCAGTTTGATTATTAGAATTTATATAGTTGTGCTTATTAAATTTGTCTTATTGGTCTTTTCCTAGTAAATGTTAAATTCACTAAGACTAATTTTAGTGTGATTTAATAATCGAAGGCATAGAAGGTTAGAGTGCTTGATAGATCCATTCAAGGATTGGAAGTAAAACTTGTCTCACAAAGTTATACGTAGGATCAAGGAGGAAATTTACTCTATTACCCAACATGAAGAAGGCACTGGTCTAGTATTATATATTGGAGTCTATGGCTGAAAGAAGACCAAAATCATAAGAAAAAATCAAAGCCTAAAGTATTCAATACTCTTAACACAAGTTCAGTAATTAGAGGATAAGTTATAAATTATGAAGCACATAATTTGATCTCCCTCAAGAATTCATTGCCATCTTGAGAGATCACCCTAAGTTCAAGTACAATTACAAATCTGCTATAAAAAGATTTAATCAGGAAATATTGTTAAAGTATAGGCCTACCCACCTTGGTTCTACAGAGTCTAAAGAGAAGGGGAAGATGATCATAATTGATCATTTATGTCATTTGGCCAAATCAGTTGGAGTATTTGAGCATCAAGTTTTGATCTGTTGATTTAGGAACCAATAGGTTTGATCTCTTAAACTATCTCCTTGCTTCTAACACTTCTCTCTTTTTATCATACATATCAATCCATTTGTTCATACTTATGAGAATTTTTGAGTATAGCACTTTCATCTAAACCTATGTCAACATTTTTATCTCAAACTTCAAATGCCATGCTATTAATTTGACAAATAAATCAATGATTGCAAAAAAAATAACTACATTGATTATGAATTCACTTGGTAATTTCTACTCGAACAACATTAGATTGTGGTTTTTCTCCATCAATAATATTTGATGCTTGTTCTTCATCCCATAAATGAGTCCCATCTTAAAAATCCTTACCAAGAAATTGACATAGGAAGAAAATTCTTCATTCAATATATACCCTTCAACCATGCAAACCTCTAGATGTGCATTTTTCCAGACATATATTTTTAGATTTTTCATATACCTCTCAAAGAAAAACATCCACCTTGTTGATACGACACCCACAAATTCAATATCATCAACTAGGTGTATAAACAAATAGACTTTTAGGCCCATGAAAGTTGTAAGGAGCTCCTTCTCAAACACACATACAATTTCTGCAATTTCCTTCTTCCATTTTGGCACTTCACATTCATGGATCTCCTAGGAGGTCACCCACCTAATATAAGAATAATAAATTAGTATGAATATTTAGTCAAAAATATAAATGTAATATAATATTCCTATGTCTCTCACACATTAACATTTCATATAACCACACACCTTGTAAATTATAACAATTGAAGTTTATGGGATTCCTTAAGTCAACTGCAAGATAGGAATGCCTCCTAATTTCTAATGGAATGATATATTATCAAACACATTTTTGAAAATATCATTAGTAATTTTTTCTCACACAACAAAATATCAAAATATATTTAGTACTCAATCAATGTTACCAGTAAATTTTAAATGATGATATATAATACCTTCATAAAATTATGGAAATAACGTGTTTTAAATCATGTGATATGTTCATCAACTGTAAATGATATAGCCAATGATGACCCATAGCTAGT